>VONZ01001314.1:0-182233 GCA_012976165.1 Labeo catla | reverse complement strand
CAGCCACCAAAGATAGATTTACAAATAACCTGCCTGATTTATCTCAACTGCTCTGTGTACCCCTTAATACACAGTATCTAGACAAAATGACTAGCAATATGGGCACCATCTTCTCCAATACGTTAGAAGCTGTTGCCCCCATCAAATTGAAAAAAGTTAGAGAAAAACGTATTGCGCCATGGTACAACAGTAATACCCATTCTCTCAAGAAAGAAACTCGCAATCTTGAGCGCAAATGGAGAAAAACTAACTTGGAAGTTTTTAGAATTGCATGGAAAAACGGTATGTCCAGATACAGACAGGCTTTAAAAGCTGCTAGGGCCGAGCATATCTGCAAACTCATAGAAAATAACCAAAACAATCCAAGGTTTTTATTTAGCACAGTGGCTAGATTAACAAATAACCAGACGCCACCTGATCTAAATATTCCTTTACAGTTTAATAGTAATGACTTTATGAATTTCTTCACTGATAAAATAGATCATTTGAACCACTGAGGTTCACAACATACAACACATGACGATATTCTCATCAACCAATGTGATGTCACGCAGTAAAGTTCTGTCTCTTTAATTTCTGTCTCTTGTTTTGACTTTGAGTTTTCACCACCTGAACAGCTCAACTCAAATGGATACCTGGACAATTTTCAATCTGGTTTCCAAACACATCACAGCACAGAGGCAGCGCTCATAAAGATAATAAATAATATTCAATATACTGATTCTGGCAAAATATCAGTGCTGGTACAACTCGATCTCAATGCTGCGTTTGACACTATCGATTATAACACACTTCTAGAGACACTGGAAAACTGAGTCGGGCTTTCTGGGATGGTCCTCAAATGGTTCAGGTCATTGTTACGGCTTATGCCTTAAGTGTGTGTCTCTCTCTGTGTGACGTCATGACTCTGTTTGTTTTCTTGTTACTTGAGTTTGATTGTTTAGGCCCTGCATGTGTCTAGTCGCACTTGCTGCTTGATTGACTATAAAAGGGATGCTGAAGCGGAGTGTGGGAGATTCACCAGCAAACAAGCTTTATTTTGTTTACTTGTCTTTATTATTTTGCCTTTATTTGTTGGATGTTTGTTTTGTTATTCATTGGAGGTCCTTTTTTGCTCATTGTTTTCATGTATGATCCACATTCCCGATTATTTCTGCTGTAATAAAACTTTATTCTTGGATTTGGGTTTCACGTGTCAGTGACAAGGGGGTGAGTAAATTATCTGTAAATTTTTGTTCTGGAAGTGAACTTCTCCTTTTAATGCCTAATGTCTACAGCCACACTGTCTCCCTCTGCCAAAGCACTGATGAAATTAACAGTTGGATGTACCAAAACTTTCTTCAGGTAAACAAGGAAAAAACTAAATTCATCCACCAGCGTTGTGGACTATTGTAATGGACTCCTCACTAGCCTTCCCAAGAAGACCATTAGACAGCTGCAGCTCATCCAGATCACTGACTATTCAGGATTCTGACTAGAAGCAGAAAATCTGAGCACATCACACCAGTCCTCAGGTCCTTACACTGACTTACAGTTACATCTAGAATTGATTTTAAAGTATCATTACTCATTTATAAATCACTCAAGGGCCTAGGACCTCAATACATTGCAGATATGCTCACTGAATATAAACCAACAGATCATTAGGATCAAGTCAGTTATAAATAGCAAGGGTTCACTCAAAACAAGAGATGTCTGGTTTTAGCTGTTATGATAACCACAGGTAGAATCAGCTGCCAGAAGAGATCAGATGTGCTGAAACAGTAGCTACATTTACATCTAGACTCAAAACACATCTGTTCAGCTGTGCATTTACTGAATGAGCTCTGTGCTGCATCCCATTGATTGCACTGTATTACATGTATCCTCATTTTTTTATTCTTAATTGTTTTCATTTTAAATACATTGTGTAAATACAATACATTGTTTAAATACAATGATTATAAAATGTTAATTCTTTGCTTGTATATTTGTGATTATTTTAATTTATTTTTATGTAAAGCACTTTGAATTGTGTATGAAATGTGCTATATAAATAAACTTGCCTTATAAATGATCATTGTTTCACAGCACTGAATCTTCACTGGAACAAAAAAAAAACTACAGAAGTACAAACCACACTAGGTCAAAGTGTTTGAGAAACGCACAGCCTCACTTCCTGTTTAACGCTGACAACATCAACTAAACCCTCGTGTTGTGTTCAGGTCATTTTAGCCCAGAGAGAATTTTCTTTTTCCCAACATGAAAGTTAATGTTAATCGCATTGGACTAAAACTTATGACTTTGCTCACACATGGTATAAGAACTTCCCAGGATTTTTGGATAATTTCTGTACTTTTTTGGGATTTGTTTCCCCTGCCTTTTGGTTTTCTTGGTGTACCAAAAATCTCTCATATATTATCATCAAATATTGGATTAAATCTTTTTGTTATCTTATTTTCATATTGGGTTAATTCAGGGTAATCTGGGACACCTAAGCTCCAGTGTGTTTATGTTCTGTTCTTACAAAATTGTGTCAACAGGACTTTTACTGTAAATTTAGCACTGAAATCACGTGCCTTCATTGGGGTGATTCCACAGGAAGGGGCCTAGTTCCTAATTGTTGTCAAATTTTGTTTGTGCTCTATTCAAACAACCAAATTGTCAGACATTCACCACAGTCACCCTCGAGCACCGCCCACCCGTTCCTCATCACCGGAATTCTAATCAAGTGCACCTGTTCTCAATCAGCCACACCCCATATAAAGGACTCTCAAGCCATTCATCTCTTGTCGGGTCTACTGTTTGTACAGCATTCTGCAGTTCCTGACCTCATGCTATTTTCCCCCGTCAAACTCTTCTATGCTTTGTGGATCAAGTGTGGCTTTCTTTATTGAACTCTCACCTGCATATGCTCACAAGGACTGTCAGCTAAGCTACCTCAATTATCATTTGTCTCTAACTCTGTGTATTCATCGATCTGTTTAATAAACACTGGTTTAGTTTACCACTCACCTCTCATCTCCTCCGTGTGTGTGTGACACAAATATGTATTAAAGTGTTGAAAATTTTTTTTTTTTTTTTTGTCCCACATTATCAAATATGATTGAGAACATAAGACAGCATGCTTTGGGTAATCTGGGACAGTCTTCAAATGGGGGAAATATGCAAATATGCAGTGATTTCACAAAACAGATGTGCAGAAGATAATGGCATGATAGATGATGATGATGATGGGCCTCTCACCGGCAGTTAGAGTTTGTTTAATAGAATGGAGAACTTGAATAACCAAATTAATAATCTGTTAATCAAACTGTTGCTTGCTGTTGCTTAAATTTTAGTTGATTTATTTTTTAAATGTAAATACAATGTTGACAAATGTGAAACAATTTTAATAGCGTGTTAAATTAATTTAAATAAATTAGCATTTGATAATCTAGTGTAGAGATAGAGATTATTTTTTCCTGATATTGGTATATACATTTTCTTTTTGAGATTTACGTACTTGTAATTTTTTCATAAAGTGTTTTTACTTTATTTTATTGTATTTTATTTTATTTTTTTTTTATTTGTGATATTGTGTTTGGCATGCATAAAGTATGGTGAATATAGGCCTTTTTTAGGGCTAACACATGTGTTCCAGTTTACAAAGTGACCAGATTATCAAAATCAGGCATATTTATTTATTTATTTATTTATTTTTGCGCAGAAACACTAACAGGTGTGTCATGTCTCCTCTGGGTATAATATCTACATTCTTTTCTAATGTATTAATCTAATGTTTTAGATGGATATTAAAATAAATCGTAGAAGTCAAAATCACAAAAAAATGTGCCAGATTACCCAAATTCTCCTTTTTATTGAATTGACAAATTTATTTTATTAAAAAAAGTGAGAAGTGTGTGTGTTCAGTCACTGTTCTCAAACTCTCTGAGCCTCTGATGGAGAGTCTATTTAAAGATACAATATCACCAAACATTAACACCAAAATATCTGATTTAACTGAACTACATGAAATAGGAAGTATGAATACTACAACAAAAACGTCTAAGGTTACGTATGTAACCCTGGTTCCCCGAAGGGAACGAGACGCCGCGTCGAAACGCTTTGGGAACGCCTTCAGCGTGACCGCGCTCTGAATCACGTGTGCAATCAAACCAATGGAAGAACGAAACGTCACAGGCGGGTGACGTCACTGACCAGGAAGCATAAAAGCACGTGCGCCAGAACGAGCGTCAGCTTCCAGGAGAGAAGCAGCGCTCGCAGGGACGCAGGAGGATGGCTACGAGACGCGGCGTCTCGTTCCCTTCGGGGAACCAGGGTTACATACGTAACCTTAGACGTTCCCCTTCAGGAACTCGAGCCGCGTCGAAACGCTTTGGGAACGAGATGCCCACGCCGCCAGACCCCTAGTCCCTGCCTAGGATGTGCTAGGACAAAGGACAGAGGTACCAGGCGAGACCCGCAGGTCCAATTCATAAAACCTAACAAAGGTCAAAGGTGAGGACCATCCCGCAGCGTTGCAAATATCTTGCATGGGAACCCCAGCAAGAAAAGCTTTGGAGGCAGCCATGCTCCGGGTAGAATGGGCTCTGACCCCTAAAGGAGGAGGGAGGTCAGAAGCCTCATAAGCAGAAAGGATAGCGTCCACTACCCAGCGACTTAAAGTTTGCTTAGAAGCAGGGAGGCCCCTTTTTGGGGGGCCATAACAGACAAATAACTGGTCTGACTTTCTCCACCTGGCAGCCCTGTGGACGTATGCATCCAGCGCTCGCACTGGACACATACAATTAAGCTTCTGCTGGTCAGCATCCCGAAAGGGGGGAGGACAAAAGGCCTGGAGTACGACAGGCCGTGGTGTCGAGGTGGGGACCTCAGGGACATAACCCGCTTTTGGAAACAGGAAAGCTTTAGAAAGGCCTGGCGCGAAGTCCAGGAAAGAAGGGGCCACAGAGAGGGCCTGAAGATCCCCAATTCTCTTAAGGGAGGAAAGAGCTAAGAGAAGGACAGTTTTTAAAGTAAGGAATCTGTCCGAGATTTCCTCAACAGGCTCGAAGGGAGGCCTGCAGAGAGCCTCTAACACCACAGACAGGTCCCAAGAGGGGACACGAGGTCGTACAGGAGGCCTGAGCCTCAAAGCACCGCGGAGGAAACGTGTAACGAGAGGGTCCTTTCCCACGGAAAGACCACCAAGAGGGGCGTGGTAGGCCGCAATGGCCGCCACGTAGACCTTCAAGGTGGAGTGGGATAACCCTGCAGACAACCGGCTTTGCAGGAACTCCAGCACTGAGCCAACTGGGCAGTTAACTGGGTCTTGCTGGCGGTGTCCGCACCAAGAAGTGAAAAGTTTCCACTTCAAGGCATACAGTTTCCTCGTGGAGGGAGCTCTAGATTGGAGGATGGTCTCAACAACCTCAGTTGAGAGACCGGAAGCTAAGAGGTGCGCCCCCTCAGAGGCCACACCCAAAGCTTCCACAGCTCCGGCCGGGGGTGAAGAATGGTACCCCCTGCCTGTGAGAGGAGATCTCCCCTGACGGGAATCTCCCAGGGAGAGCCGTCGAGGAGAGAAATCAGGTCCGAGAACCATACTCGGCCCGGCCAGTACGGGGCTACTAGAAGAAGGGACACCCCGTCCCGGCGCACTCTCTCTAGAACTCCCGGGAGCAGAGCGATCGGGGGAAAGGCGTACAGACGTAGCCTCGGCCACGTCTGCACCATGGCATCCAGCCCCAGGGGAGCTGGATGAACTAGAGAGTACCAGAGGGGACATTGCGTGTTCTCCCTCGTGGCAAACAGGTCCACCTGGGCTGGACCAAACACTCTCCAGATCTGCTTCACCACCTCGGGGTGAAGCATCCATTCCCCGGGCCTCGGCCCCTGTCTCGACAGGATGTCTGCTCCCAAGTTGAGATGCCCAGGAACATAAGCTGCTCTCAGTGAGAGGAGTTTGTCCTGGGACCACACAAGGATCTGGTGCGCCAGCTTGTACAAGGGGCGCGAACGCAGACCTCCCTGGTGGTTGATGTAAGAGACCACCGAGGTGTTGTCGGTGCGGACCAACACATGGCGGTCTCTTAGGTCCGGGAGAAAGTGTTTCAGAGCCCGAAACACGGCCAGCATCTCCAGGCAATTTATGTGCCACGTGAGTTGGCGACCGCTCCACAGACCGCGGGCAGGGTGGCCACTCATGACCGCTCCCCAACCGGTGAGGGACGCATCCGTCGCTAGCGTTACGCGGCGACAAGGAGCTCCCAACACCGGGCCCTGAGACAAGAACCAAGGCTTCCTCCACATGTCCAGGGCACGTAGGCAACGCCGCGTGACCCTGATCATGCGAAGTGGGTTTCCCCTCGGGGAAAACTCCTTGGTCTTGAGCCACCACTGTAGGGGTCTCATGTACAGCAGGCCAAAAGGTATCACGTTGGACGCTGCTGCCATCAGACCCAGCAGTTGCTGGAACTGCTTGACAGTGAGTGACAGGCCTTCCTTCACTCTCTTGACTGCAGTGAGGATCGACTCGATCCGAGCAGGAGACAGACGTGCCTGCATCGTGGTCGAATCCCACACCACGCCCAGATAAGTGGTCCTCTGTAATGGAGAAAGCACACTTTTCTTGGCGTTCAGTCTTAACCCCAGCGCTTTCATGTGAGCGAGAACGACATCTCGATGCCGAACTGCCTCCATCTCCGACTGAGCTAGGATCAGCCAGTCGTCGATGTAATTGAGTATGCGGATGCCCTGGAGTCGCAGAGGAGCCAGAGCTGCATCCACACACTTCGTAAAAGTGCGGGGGGAGAGTGCTAGGCCGAACGGAAGAACCCGATATTGGTAAGCTTCGCCCCTGAAAGCAAACCTCAGGAACTTCCTGTGATGAGGAAGGATGGAGACGTGGAAATATGCGTCTTTTAGATCTATCGTGACAAACCAGTCCTCGGACCTGATCTGAGACACGACTTGCTTGATGGTGAGCATCTTGAACTTCAGTCTCTTGACTGAGCGGTTCAGCAGACGCAGATCTAAAATGGGACGCAGGCCCCCATCCTTCTTCGGAACAATGAAGTACCGGCTGTAGAACCCGGACTCTCTTTCGTGAGGAGGGACCACCTCGATGGCCTCCTTCCTCAGGAGAGTAGCTACTTCCTGTTCCATTACCAGACCCTGCTCGGGGCCCACCAGAGTGGGAGAGACCCCGTTGAACGGCGGAGGTGGTGCGCCGAACTGAATGCGATAACCTCGCTCTACAGTATGCAGGACCCAAGCAGACACATTGGGCAGTAGTTTCCACGCTGCCAAATGATCTACTAAGGGAACCAGCCTCTCGAGGCTGGCCTCTGGTGTTAGGGGGGCCGCTGGAACGGTGTCCTGAAACGGTTGCCCGGCAGGAAGCACCTGAACCAGCGGTCCCAGAGACCCCCGCGGGGGTGGCGAGCTCCCCAGCCCCGCTACGTTGCCGGGCGGGAAAAACTGGGGTGGATGCTCGCTGGAGACCGCCGCGCCCTGAAACACTGGCAGGGTAGGCAGGGCGATCTCCCGGGGGCACGGGGGGGACCCGGACACCGAATACTGCGGTGCTACCCGTTTCCCCCCAGATGGGGCTGCCCCCGGCGGTCCTGACCCGTCAGGACCGCTTGGTCGAGGACCTCTTCGACTGAAGCACGACCCTCAGATCGGGCTTAGCCTGGGAGGTCCTCGACCTAGAGCGTTTGACCACTCGCTCTCGATGGGGAGGAGTGCGAGTGGCCACGCTCTGTTTCTGAGCTTCCCGGTATGAGGAGCTGGTAGACGGCTGGGGCTGCTCCGTCGCAGCAGCCCCGCGAGCCGGATGACAGCGAGGGAGGAACCGCTGGAACGCCGCCGCTTGCTTACGCGCCTCCTGGTATCTGTCGACGACGGCATTGACGGCGTCGCCGAACAGACCAGCAGGCGAAAGCGGGGCGTCCAGAAGGAAGACCCTGTCCTTCTCTTTCATGTTGGACAGGGTCAACCAGAGATGTCTCTCCGCGGCCACAAGGGCTGCCATAGACCGCCCAATGGCACGGGCGGTCTCCTTAGTGGCGCGGAGAGACAAATCAGCGGTCCTCCGGAGCTCAGAGATATCGCTATCTTTGATCTCCTCACCCTCATCCAGCTCTTTGAGCAGGTCAGCCTGGTACGCCTGTAACACCGACATGGTGTGCAGACACGCACCAGCCTGACCCGCAGCCGTGTACCCCTTGCCCACCAGCGCTGAGGTGACTCGCAGCGGCTTGGAGGGCAAGACCGGAGCCTTCAGAGACGATGCAGACTCGGGGGACAGATAGCTCGCGAGCGTCTGTTCCACCCGAGGCATCGCTCTGTACCCTCGCTCATCCAACCCCGCCACATAACCGTAATTATAGGAAGCGGGGATGAACAAGCGGGACGAGAAGGGTGCCTTCCATGATCTCGACACCTCAGTGTGGAGATCAGGAAAGAACGGAAGGCTCCGGCGTGCTGGAGGTGGTCGAGACCGCAGAAATCTCTCGTCCAACTTACTCTTCTGCGGTTCGACTAATGGCTCGGCGGGCCAATCGATGCTGAGCTTGGCCACCGCCCGAGTCACCACCTCCAGTAGCTCCTCGTACTGGGGAAACTGAGGTGCTGCAGCCTCATCCACACTCACCACATCAACCTCCTCGGAGGAAGATATGGCGAGCGTGGAGGCCGACCCCCGGGGGGAAGAAACCGCAGCGCGGGCTTCCGATCCCGAAGGCCGGGCAGCGGATCTGGTGGGGGAGGCAGAAGATAGGGGGTCACCCGTCTCCATACCCTCCACCAGATCCAGTTGCGAACCCCACGAGTGCAGCCGCCGCTCCGCCTCGGCGGAAGCGGGACCGGACCCGCGGGGAACACTAATGAAGGACCCCTCCGCGGAGAAGAGGTCCTTCCGGGAGCGGAGCAGACGCATCGGCAATCGGCCCGCTCGAGGGCCGATGCCGCATGCTCCGCTCCCAAGCAAGCCACGCATAGAGCGTGTGTATCCCCGCTCGAGATGTAACGAGAGCAGGGAGGAACACACGCTCTAAAACCTGGCTTGCTAACGTTCTTTGATTTTTTGTCGCACTTAGACATACTGTCTCCAAAAAGAAAGTGGTGCTAACTTGCAACCCAAAAAAGAGACAGCACAGACAAACACAGAGCGCTGCTGAAAGACAGAAGCTGACGCTCGTTCTGGCGCACGTGCTTTTATGCTTCCTGGTCAGTGACGTCACCCGCCTGTGACGTTTCGTTCTTCCATTGGTTTGATTGCACACGTGATTCAGAGCGCGGTCACGCTGAAGGCGTTCCCAAAGCGTTTCGACGCGGCTCGAGTTCCTGAAGGGGAACAAGCAAAAGCACATGTCCATAGGGCCTCCATTTTTCACAAGATAACTATGCACAGATAAATGCATGTTCACTGAAACTCTGTATCTGATCCACACGAAACACATAATCACATTGAATCTAAACAATCAAGAAAACGATAAGTGTTGAAACCCTCCTACACGCAACACAATCATTATTTTATCTACAGCTGAATGCTGTATTAAAAACAGAAAGGAATATAATGAAATACTCACAGAGTATGAGAGGCAGTGCACTGGACCCCATACTGACACATTAATAGACTGTTTTAACAGTGCTGTGTGCACGACATCGGACACTTCCTGAGTTTCACAGTTCAAGAAGAGATGAGGGAGGAGACAAAACTCTACACAGAAATACAAGAAAAATACATTCATTAATATTTACTCTTTAAGTACATGCAAGTTGTAAATGCTGTTTTCCTACTTGAAAAGACTGTTTCACAGAGAGGATCTTCTAGTAATTGTTCTCACACTGCCAGAGACACATTACAGACAGACCAGTGCAAGTAAAATCATGAGGTGAATCCTAATGTAGGGCTACTCATGTAATTCCTGCTCTTATTTGAGTTATTCTCTCATCTACAATTGCAGCGGCAATTTTTACACTATGATTTATACAAGTAATCCTTTTTATCTGTTGTTAAATTCTGGCAATGTCAGCATATTCTCAATCCATTTTTAGTTAATTTTAAATATAATTTCTGTAATATGATCTTTGATCACTTTGCTGTCACGAAAGTATTATTGCATCACCATATTTCAAGACTTTGCAACAACAATAACCCAGAATCAAAACCCAGTGTGATCGTTGCTACAGAAAAAAAATAAATAAATAAATAAAAAAATAGAAAATAAACAAATAAATTAAGTTTAAGATATCTCACTTCTCTTTTGGTGTGTTCATACTATCAGAGACAAAATATGAAGACTAACACATGTATAAATGACAAACTAAATGACATGCTGTCACACACAAGTGACACATATAGTCTATAAAATTATATTGATTCAGATTGAAACATAAAAATGTTTATTTCTTCTGTAAAATGTTACATGACAGCGCTTACTCCAGGAAACTCGGGTGTATCTTCAGCAGGATTCTTTATTGAGAATGTGCTGTTTGATGCTGCAGTCATTCATTTAGAGAGCAGTGCTTACAGGTCAAGACAAAGCAACACTGCAAAGGATGTAAAGGGTTATTAGGAGTCTAACCAGTTTTACATGCCCCAATCTAAACAACATAATTGCACCATGCAGATACTTCATAGAGATAAAAAGAAGTCCACACCATAAGTAGTTCTGGTCATAAACACTTGCCACAACTTCAAAGACTGGAGCAGGGCCACCAAAAACCATCAAAAGGTGATCGTCTCAGATACTGCACTTGTTTAACTATCAATATGGAGAACAAGAACTGGCAGAAGCCTCTTACTACAAATTTTGTTTCACTAGTTGGTACTATTGTTGCTTTACTGTCAAAAATATATATAAGAAAACAGAGACTCTAAAATTTGACATTAGACAGGGTTTCTAAGAAGTAAATGAAAATGACATGCACATGTTGCTGTGAATCTTTTGCTCTTGTGGTCGTATTTTGAGGTTTATGAAACTAAAGCAGCAGAATAAGAATAACTATCTCCCCCACTCTTGTTAAAACCACAGAGCAGAAACAGAGCAGAAGTCAAACCACGACCATCAGCTCAACTCTTTTATTAGGCCTCTTAACACTTCTGTCATTTTCTCACTTCAAACAAATAACAATGTGTCCTTAGTGATGAGCTGAAAGAAGCCAGTGCAACAAATAAAATGTGTTATTGCTGTAACTCTAAATGTCCATTTTCTACCTATGGCCTCAGAAAAATGAGGCCCACTATATAGAAACAACCCACAAAATGCTGTGAATTCCATTACAATTTACAACCAAACCACATCATTGAGAGAAGCGTCTGCAGAACTTGCTTTGACTGTGAATTTTGATGCTATGATTATATTAGGGACATTTCTGTTTTTATGATTATCAAATCTCTGCAAACATAAACAAATTATAATAAAGTATGCATCTTTTAGTCCTAGATTTACTTTTGAGAATTTTATGTCTTGCATTGATTATCTCTGAATTGACATAATACAATTTACCTGACTGATAATACATTGTTACATTTGAACTGATTTCGTTTACTCTGGAATGATTGACTCCAGTAGATCATGTTGTAACTTTGTTAACTCATATCTGCACCTAACGGGCTAAAGTCAAGTTAAGATGGCAAATGGGGTACGGCAAATGTGATTTTACAGATCTGGCTAACACTTGCCATTAGTTCAGTACATCTACTGTGAAGGCCAAAAGGGAATTTCCGTTTATGTCAACTGGATGTTGTTCGTCCAACCTAAATTTGGGTGGGTAATATTTCTCAAGCAAACGTGGGAAACCATGGCATGACTACACCAAAACTATTGTCAGAGAAAGTAATGTTGGTCAGCTTATATCTACAGTTGTAGTCATGACCTCTGACTAGAGATAATGTTGCATTTTCTCCTTTCAGGTTGCACAGGGGATCCTAATTGTCTGGCCTAAATTGGCCTAAATATACAAATGAGACGATACCCCCACCCTGAGTCTCTCCAGGCCATCAATTCCAGACATCCAGATCAACCTGACCATCTTTCTGTCCCATTACCTTTTCATCCTCTTTCTCCTCCTCCCTAACATTCTGAGCAATAAACTATTCATTAACATATTTAGTTCAGGTGTGGTCCTTGCCTGTGAATGTAATATTGGAACTGAATATGAGTGGTGTGTGTTGTGGTATTAGAAAGGAACGGACAGGACACAACGTGCTCGTTCATGCAGCTTTACTGAACTGGTAACTCTCTGCTTCCGCGCCTGTGCATGTGCATATTACACATCCAAACATGCTACTACTACACCTCCCCCTTTTACTTAAACAACTCCCCATAACAGATATCATGAACTTTAGCATGAACATAGCAATGCACTGTAAATCTCTCATTCAGTCCATTTCCTCCTCTTCTGTGCATCTTTCCCCAAATGCAAAAAAAAAAAAATCAGTCTCTCACTGTGGGAAAAGAAAAAAAAAACACAGACATAATCCCATTAACACTATCTTTCAACCGAAGAAAGGGAAATAACATCTGAATGGATAACAACAAATCCTATCACAGCTCTACAGGTTCAGCCTTAACGGTGGCCTAATAACCCGTTCCACTCTGCTTCTAACACAGTCCTGAGCCTCTCTTGCCTTCTCAGACTACCGTTCTGCCCTTCTACGATGTAAGAACGGGGGGTATCAGCAGGATTTGTGACTCTCCCTGCATTTGGTACATTTTTGATCCAGACTGATTGTCCTGTCTGTAGAATGGGTTTTTTGCATGTACTCTGTGGCGTTTATTGTACCATTTAGCTTGCTTTTCCTTCAAGGCTTTGTCCTTTTTCTTGAAGGTACTGAGGTTGGGCCAAGCTGGTTTCAGTGTGGATGGATTCACTGGGAGAGTAGTTCTGATGTTCCACCCCATCAGGAGTTGAGCAGGTGAAGCTCCTGAAGCTAATGGTGTAGCTCTGTAAGCCATGAGTGCTTTGTGAGGATCCTCACCTTTCCTTAACAGAGTTTTAACCGTTCTGACAGCTCTTTCATCGTCTCCGTTACTTTGAGGATAGTGCGGACTGCTGGTCACATGATGGAAATTATAATCCTTTGCATAGTCAGCGAAGTCGGATGCTGCAAACTGTGGTCTGTTGTCCGTAACTAAAACCTCTGGGACCCTGTGACAAGCGAACATCGCTTTAAGTTTCTCTATCACAGGTTTTGTTGCTGTTGAAGTAAGAGAAGCAACTTTTATGTAGTGTGAGTAGTAGTCAATTAGCAGCACATAATTACCCTTGTTCCAGTGGAAAAGATCTGCTGCCACTCTCTGCCATGGTCGTGAGGGTAAAGGAGTAGTCAGAAGGGGTTCTGGGTGACTGTAGCTGTTTTTGACACAAGTTTCGCATTGACTTACTTTGTCTTTGATTTGCTTAGTTATACCCGGCCACCATACTGACATTTGTGCTCTTGCCAAGCATTTAGTGATGCCTTGATGTCCCTGATTTATCTTTTTTCCTTCCCACCCTGTGCGCACAAGAGAACTTAGCTGCCTGCACACTTCGTCCTCTTCCTGAGCCCTCTTTATCTGAGAAAGGTTGGTAGGTGTTGCTGGCAACTGTTGAATGACATGGCCAATGTACACTTTTACCTCTTCCTCTCTTTTTAGGTCTGCTTCAGATGGGTTTTCTTTGAGTGGAGCTCTCGACAGTGTGTCTGCAGTGATCAATGTTTTGCCGGCGACATGCACAATTTTGTAGGAGAACCGCAAAAGTTGTAGAAGAAATCTCAGTATGCGTGGAGGCAGGTCATCCAGCGGTCTCGAGCCTAGTAGACTAACTAGCGGCTTGTGATCAGTCTTGGCCACAAAAACCAGTCCAAGGAGGCAGGTTTGGAATCTTTCACAGGCCCAAGTGATTGCTAGTGCCTCCTTCTCAATTTGTACATACCTTTTCTCTGCAGGTGTCATGCTCCTTGAGATGAAAGCGACAGGTCTCCATTCGTCTGTAGGCTGTAGCTGAGACAGTATGCCCCCTAGTCCAAAGAAAGAAGCATCAGCTGAAACTCTAGTCTGTCGGTCTGGGCAGTATTGTGCTAATACTGCTGAAGAACTGAGTTCTTATTTCATGTTTTCAAAAGCTTGTTTTTGCGGGCTCCCCCACGCTCAATCATTTTCAGACTTGAGCAGGTCTCTGATTGGTCCAGTCAGTTCTGCAATTTTGGGTGAAAATTTTCCGATGTAATTCACCATCCCGAGAAATCTCATGACATCAGCCGTATTTTTAGGCTCCGGCATCTCTTTTATAGCTTTAATTTTGTCTGGGTCAGCTCGTATGCCCTCTGCACTGACGATATGTCCTAAGAACCTGACTTGAGGCACTGCAAATTGACATTTTTCGTTCAGCGTTAAACGTTTTTGTTCTAGACGGATAAGTACTTTGACAAGTCTTGCATCGTGTTCTTTGCGAGTAGTGCCGAACACCAGGATGTCATCTGCGTGGCACAGTTTATCTTCCAGGCCCTCAAGCATCTGTGTCAATCATTTCTGAAAATGTTCTGGTGCGGATTAGATGCCAAATGGAAGGCGGTGAAAACAGTATCTTCCATACGCCGTAATGAAAGTAGTGAGTGGAACCGAATCTTTATGCAAAGGAATCTGCCAGAATCTGGCAGTAGCATCTAGCTTAGAGAAAACTGTTGCGCCTGATAGTTTAGCCAGTGTTTCGTCCACTGCTGGAAGGATGTGTCTCTCTCTGCAGATACTGTTATTCAGATAAGTTAAATCAACACAGATTCGGATCTTGCCATTTGGTTTTGGTTCGATAACCATACCTGAGCACCACTCTGTCGCTTCTTAGATGGGAGCTATGACACCCAGGTCTTCCATTCTGCTCCTCTTTGACTTTGTCCATCATGGGCAAGGGCACTCGACGAGGGACAGACAGAGCAAATGCAGTAGTTGACTCTTTCAGTTTGATTTTGTAAGCTCCTTCTACTTT
This sequence comes from Labeo catla, assembly GCA_012976165.1. NCBI lineage: Eukaryota > Metazoa > Chordata > Actinopteri > Cypriniformes > Cyprinidae > Labeo > Labeo catla. The sequence goes on along the minus strand of VONZ01001314.1, from coordinate 167,290 downwards.
CCCCAGACCTGTGAAGACTTTTGGAAAGAGCTCTTTGTAATTTGGCTCTGCTGTCTGAACTACATCCACTGTGTGCAGCAAATTCAGCTCTTTTATGGCTGGTAGTCCAAGGAGAGGCGTCACGAGTCTTGGTATCACGAACACTGGGTGTTTTATCATTTTTCCCTGATGATGAAGTGATGCTTCAAACTGCTCTCTCACCTGTATTGGTGTGTTGCTTGGTCCACACAGCTTTTTCGTTGGCGGGCTGAGAACCCCATGGCTCCTCTTTGAGTACAAGCTCTCTGGGATGGCTGTTACCGCAGCTCCAGTGTCTAGCTTGAAAATAATTTGTTCACCATTAAGTGTGATGGGCTTTTGACATCAGTTGAATTCTCTGACTTTGCAACTGCCAAGAACACAGTCTCTATGCTCTCTGTCACATCACGCTGATATATTTCATCCATTCTTTTCTTTGTTTTACAGACTGCTGCAAAGTGACCTTTTTTCTTGCACTTTCTACACTCAGCCTCCCTTGCTGGACAGTTGTTCAGTGAGTGTGTTTGTGGCTTTCCACATCTGCCGCAACCCTTGCTTAGATCATGGTATCTTGTAGAGTCTGGTTGCCTTTGTGGTCCTTTTTGTGCATGTTTTGGTTTGACTTTATATTTCAACATGTCCATGTTTACCTCATTTGAGTCCCTACTTGCTTGTCTTAAGACTGTCTGCTGCTTTTTTATTTCTTCACTTTGTCTTATTTTTGTGATGGCTTTACTAAGTGTGAGTTCAGGATCCAACTGTAACCTCTCTGACAGTCCGCGATCTCTAATTCCAACTACCAGTCTATCTCTTATCATTTCCTCTTGAAGGACTCCATACTGGCAATTTTCTGCTAGTTTATGAACTGCAGTAATGAACATTTCAGCGGACTCTCCCGGTTCTTGGCACCTCTTGTTAAATTTAGCCCTCTCATAGATAACATTGTGCTTGCAAACAAAGTGTTTCTCGAACGCTTCTTTAACTTTGTCATATTTTTTTCCTGTCTGCTTCAGACAAAGCCAGCGTGCACATGATATCGTCAGCTTTATCTCCCATTGTGTAGATAAGTGAATTAACTTGATATTCCTGACTTTTTTCATTGATCCCTGCTGCTATGCAGAATCTCTCGAGTCTTCTAATCCAATTTGGCCAGCTGCTCACACTCTGTGTCTGTGTCTGTGTCTGTGTCTGTGTCTGTGTCTGTGTCTGTGTCTTGCAGCTGCGCATTGCCGACCCTCTATCCGGACTTTTTTTTTTTTTTCTCTTAAAGGCGCTCACAACCTCTCACTAAACTGGTGCGGATGACTGTCATCACTTGGAAAGCGAGGTAAGTCCAATTCTGACACCACGTTGTGGTATTAAAAAGGAACGGACAGGACACAACGTGCTTGTTCATGCAGCTTTACTGAACTGGTAACTCTCTGCTTCCGCGCCTGGGCATGCGCACATTACACATCCAAACATGCTATCAGTGTTGCCAGATCGGGTTGACGTTCCCAGAACGTTCCCTGCAGGTTATTTTTTGGTTTAAATTTATAAGCTAAAAAGAACCTTCCCAGAACGTTCCCTGCAGGTAATTTTTAGGTTTTATTTTTAGAACCTAAAAACAACCTTCCCAGAACGTTCCCTGCAGGTTATTTTTAGTTGTCATATCAGTGTAAACTAATAAAAACTTGGCAGACATTTCTGATCATTCTAATGTTAAAATGTATTCTTTTTCATCATAAACAAACTATTTTTTTGCAGAATTTCATGTCTGAAATAAGCGTTTAATAAAGTGTAGACATCAAAGTGGTCAAATCGAATTATAATTATAATATAATTCCAATTAAGCCAAGGTTAAGCGTAGTCAGAAAATAATATCATTAACACTGGGTTTGTTTGTATATTTCTTTTCTGCGCGCCTCTGATCTGCACGCGCTTCTCTAGCACGCGCTCAATCCTGCCTTCCACAGAAAGCCGCGCACCCGCGTAATTTAAAAATTAACGGTAATTTCGTTTTACTGACTGACTAACATTCGTTGATTGATCGCTTTAATGAATAATTACTTATAATTAATATATATATACGAGAGTAAATATTGTGATTTCAGGGAAATTTGACACGTCCAATTGAAGAGAACATGATGTTAACGGAGAAGTTTTTGTGTACTGACCAAAAGAGAGAAGCACATCGTCGTTAATTCAGTGGTAAGAAACGAATGTAATATTATTCTAAGTAAAGTCAAATAAATGTTATTCGTTTTCAATGTCTGTAAAAATAAAATTCACATTTTTAAAATCCAATATTTTGTTGAAGTCAGTGTTATTTGGTGCTTTAATAAACAAAATCTGGGTTATGGTACTTCTAATCTTATATATTAACGAATAAAACAAATGTAGGATATTAAAGGATAATTTAATGTCATTTTATGGTGGCTAAATGTGCTCTAAATATCTGTAAGGATTAAACAATAGTTTAAAACAAGACATGGTTTGTAGTAGTGATTATTGAGGTCCACATCCGTCCGTCTTCCATGCTGCTTACTACGGGACGCGGGAGTGCTGACATACGGCAGCGGTATTGGAGTGAAGAGGTTAGGAGAACGTTCTGGGAACCTTCAGAGAACTTACAGGGAACCTTCTAGGAACATAAATAGAACGTTCTCTATTGGTTAGCCAGGAAAGTTTTCTTAACGTAAACAGAACGTTCCCTGCAGGTTAGGGGAACATTCTGGGAACCTACAGGGAACGTTCTGGGAACGTTCTCAGACCGTTGCGGGAACGTTCCCGATGGGAAAGTTCTGGGAACCAAAACCTAACGTTCCCAGAACGTTCTGGGAACCAAAAATTGTTAGCTGGGAAAAAACATGAACGTAGTGTCCGTGACGTCACCCGTAGATTTCTGAAGAGCATTTTTGATGCTCTTAGTGGGCGGGAGTCGGCCGTCGCCATCTTGGAATTGCATCACTGCATGTCACTCCCGAATAATTGAAAATGGGCAAATAGGCGGGACGTGCGTGGAGCTGGTTGCTGAAACCATGCAACCATGCAGCCTAGTGCGACGGTGGTGACAGCAGCAGCAATCCACCTGTCATTTAAGTGGCCATGCCCTAAATTGTGCAGAAGTTTAAGGCTTTATATAAATTAAATGGATGAGTTATAACAAAAATTCACCCCCCTCAGAGTTGACATGAAGGGCAAAATTACCCATATAGACCAAAACCACTTTTGAACCAGGCTGTAAACATATATATATATATATATATTTTTTTTTCTGTGAAGTTGGGCATGTTAACATGGGGAGTCTATGGGACTGACTCACTTTTGCAGCCAGTCTCTAGCGGCCAGTCGATGAACTGCAGTTTTAGCCACTTCCGTGTTGGCTTCAAGAGGGAGACCGAGAGGTTGCATCTTGATTTTACCAAACAAAACAAAACAAAACAAACAAACAAACAAACAAACAAAAAAAAACAAAAAAAAAACGGGAAATTCAAACAAAGGAACTGAAACGGATGGTTGATGGTAATCGTCAAGCATCAGGCGATGGGAGGGATTTACATTTTCAAGCCCCTGATTGGCTTTATTGTGGCCAATGAACTCATTGTGTGGGTTGGTCCATGGAGATACAGCAATCACAGACTGCCGTTTTCCCTTTTAAAATTAGCATAGGGCAGTGCATAAAAGCACAGGAAGTACTGCTAACTGCAGAACCAAATGGCTTCCAGCTTTTCCTCTCTGGATGTCCAGCTCCACCTCTGTGTGAACTAATGGGTGGAGTTATGTTTAGGATAGGGTAAGGGGTAGAGTTGGGGTGTGGTTAGGTTTCTATCTCCACCCATTACCTTCAGCGAGGGGGAGCTAGAGCTCCAGCTCCTCCCGTTTGACTCTGCAGCGAGCACCCTCTCCCTTCTAGCCCAAAAACATTGAATTTAGATACGTGTCATTTTTTGACCAAATTAATTTGTGAGATGTGTGATATTCCATCACGTAAACAAAGTGAACAGCGTTTACAATGTGTTTGGTTTCATTTCTTTGACATGTTTCTATGTGTAGCCTGTTTGTAGCCAAGATTTAGCTCATAGTCAGACCGGATATTTGTAGCTCACTCATAGTCAAAACTGATTGATTGTAGTTTTTGGTCAGGCAGCGCATGAGATGGTTGATACACCATCATGTTTGCAGTGTCAATAATATCTACTAAGATATAAGTGTCATTTCATGACATGGTATATATGTAGCCAAGATTTAGCTCTGAGCTGGATGGGCTACGTACAGTCTGCTTTTAGCCCAACCGGCGAAATCGAGGCAATCAGTGTCTAATTTTAACAGCTTGGCTATAGCCCAGTATCAGACCAGCGATGAGCATGGCCACAATAGTCTTAAAATTGTTTGCATGTAATTTTCCACACGCAGCTTATTATTAAATGCAAGTAAACTTTCGAAACATTTAAATTAGCATTATTTTATTTCATTATTTTATAGCATTATTACATATAGCATTATTAATTATGCCAAAATAATGCTAATTTAAATGTTTCAAAAGATTAATAGCATTCAATAATATGATGTCATGCATCCCACAAGCTGTGAAATGTAACATTCATACACATTATACGATATAATTTGACTGTCTTTCCATTTATAAATAAATATGCAATTACAATTCCCAACCGCTAGATGGCAATTGTCGCCCTACTGAGACAGGACCACTGGCAACGCGAGACTTGAAAGTTAGTAGAGATCACTGTTGCAAGATCCCGCGATAATTCCGCCTTTTTGAATTTTGTTTTTACACAAGAGAACATTAAGTTTACCTGTGGGAAAGCAACGGGAAACAACAAATGATAAAGGACATTCCTGCTTGGTCTTGTAAGTATATGTGTTCATTGTTTATATATATTATTTGTTATCATGTGTAGGAATCGTGACATTTCAGTGAAGGGAGTAGATTGTAGATGATAGTGCAAAAAAATCTGCAAAAAGCTGTTGGAAATGAGGAGATCCGGACAGCAATGGTGTAAACAACAACCACAACAACCACAACAACAACAACAACAACAACAACAACAACAAACACTCTCCAAAACAACATTTCCTCACTAGAGCTCTAATCTTTGACAAAATCAATCATTTATTTTAACTATAATATTGAATTTATGACTGAACAATGGCTTGTTACATACAGAGAAAGCATGAGCTAATTGGATAGAATATCTTTGTTATTGTACAAATACAATAAGATTTAGTTTGAAACTTACAAATTGATACTAAAGCACAAAAATACAAATTATTTTAAATTGCAATATCATTTTTTTCAATTATAAAAAGTTTGCAGCAGTATTAAAATAGTGCAAATAGCTCAGATGTGCAATGCAGCATTAAAACCTAACCGGTACAATTAGAAAACATAATGTAATTAAAACAAGGGATGAATTTATTATTTCATGTACATTTGAGGTTAATGTGTGTACTGGGCTACATTTTAGTTACAGCAGCATCACTGTGTTGTTATGAAATTACTTGTGCCAGACAATTTTGGACACTTTTACACTGATGCATATAATACTATCTGCCTGACATTGGCATGTGTTATTCAGGTGTCAAAGTTGTGCAGAATTGAAGGAAGAAACCTCAAAGACAGTGCCAAAAGGATGCTGGAAAGGTAAAGTTTTCAAAATGTACAACATTCAAACATTGTGGTGTCAATACTTAAAGTGCCCCTATTATGCCATTTTAAAGGTTGCTAATATTGTTTTAATAGACTCCCAAAACAGGTTTACATGTATGCAAGGTCAAAAAAACACTTCAGTTTTCTCCAAAATTAGATTTAATTTTACCCCATTTCTAAATGATTCATAAAAGACTCGTGTGAAGCAGTTCGAAGAATCAGTCTCTCTAAACCCCTCGTTTCCGTGAGCCCTCACTGCTGTGATTGGTCAGATGGCGGAGTCCTTTATGATTGGTCTACCGCGTACAGCGTGTTGGAAAACAAAACGCCCATTCAGGTTGAGGTCGAGACTAGGGATGGGCGATACCTCTTATTTTATTTTTGAACCGATACCGATATTTTCAAGCCCAGTATCGTCGATATCGATACCGATACCTCTAAACTAAACTGATCTTTTAAATTATTAAAAGAATAAAACAAGTAATTATACTTACTTAACATTATATTTGAAAGTCTATAAATGAAATGTACCAAAATTGTATTTTAGCTCTTTACTGGGTCAGTAACCTCAAAGGTGCACCTTCTCTACCCCTAAAACCCAGGAAGCATACTTATACCACATACAAGTACACACGCATTAAGGGTAGATAAGGTAGAAAGGTGTACCTTTGAGGGTACCTGATGAAAAACAACCTGTTACATACATACTAAAATTACTTAAAATAAAAATTTATAAAATTATTCTTCTTATTATTATCATTATTAATTATTATTACAATGGTTTTTGCTACAAATATTAAGGTAAAATAATGTTCCTGTAGTGTTAACCATGGTAAAAGGAAGCAAGCTGAAAAAGAGAGAGAGTGTTAACCATGGTAAATTTGTTGTTACTGCAGTTTTACTACAAATATGTGGAAAATGTGGTTACTGTAGTAAAACCATGGTTATTTTTTTGTAAAAGGCTGCCAGGCTGTTGTACCCCTAAAGGTGAAACTTTAGCACAAATAGTTAACTAATTAAATAAATATTTCATGTACACTATACTGTTCAAAAGTTTGAGGTTAGTACGATTTTGTAATGTGTCTTTAACCATGCTAACCAAGGCTGCACTTAACAAAAATATAGTAAAAACAGCAATATTGGGAAATAGAACTATTAAAATAACTATTTTATATTTTAATATTTTGAAAACTGTAATTTAAAAAAGCATCTGTGATCAAAGCTGAATTTTCAGCATTATTACTCCAGTCTTCAGTGTCACATGATCCTTCAGAAATCATTCTAAAATCATTTGCTACTCAAGAAACATAATTTCTGATTATTATCGATGTTGAAAATAGTTGTGCTGCTTCTATTGCCCTATTTGACGAAGCACTGCAAGCGAAGCGTCAGCAGCGAACACTATCTGTGATCGATTGGCTCTGTCTTACAGCATTTGCGTGTGTTCCGATGAGCAGGAGAAGTAGTTGTATCCTACACAATGATTCGCTAATAGTCTATTGTTCCTCTTAGAGACTTATTTTATGCACCTAGTTTCTTGCTAAATAAATTAAATTAATGGTTAAAAATGCACTTTAGAATCGATATTTTTATGTGAGGATCGATCCTTTCGATACAACGTCAGTATCGAAAGTATCGATACTTCAGGATCGATCCGCCCATGCCTAGTCGAGACCTCGTTTCCGGTCTTGTGTTGCAGAGTGGTGTGCGTTTGTAGCTCCCTGGAGTTTCGTTTTTCTTAAGAAATCTCTATTTTACTATTACTTTCTGTTGTTTAAAGTGATAAAATATAGCTTTTTCCCACCAGATTTCTGATATTATCCATAAAACTAATCTGATCGTTTCGCTTTTATTCTATAACCGCGAGTGCCGGTTAGCCTGCCATTTGCGTTCCCGCTCACGTCTCTGTTCACGTCTTCTACCGCTCTCCTTTTTTCCCTCTCTCTCGTTGATCGCTCCTTTTTATTCTACAACCGCGAGTGCAGCGTGCCTGCAGTGTGTTAGCCGGTTAGCTTACTTTTTCTATCCGCATCTACAACCGTTGTTGCTTTCTCCCCCTGCTTTTTCTTCACAAGTTCATCAAACAACAGTGGTGAGTTGAAATCGTTCTACAACTACGGTGAGTAATGGCTTCTTCTCCTTTCCTGGTAACCTGCAGCACCTGTCATATACATAGTTTATCAGTCTCTGTCGGCAGTGAGGGATTCTCAGTCTCGATGCACTGGGAGCAGCATTTACAGACATTTTAAATTCTACTGGAGTTAGACAACACGTGTCAGATCATTTTCTTATTTAGCACCCAAACTCTGGAACAATCTACCCAACACTGTTCGGGACGCAGACACACTCTGTCAGTTTAAATCTAGATTAAAGACACATCTCTTTAACCTTGCTTACACATAACACATTAACACATTTTTTATAATTCAGATCCGTTAAAGGATTGTTAGGCTGCACTAATTAGGTCAACCGGAACCGGGAACACTTCCCATAACACCCGATGTACTCAGTGCATCGTCAGAAGAATGGCATCTACGCTAATATTAGTCTGTTTCTTTCTTATTCCGAGGTCACATTAACCACCAGATCCAGTCCGTATCCATATCAGATGGTCATTGTAGTCCTCCGGATCCAGTCCGTACCCAGCCCAGACGGTGGATCAGCACCTAGAGATGACCTCCCCAGCTAACAAATTTTTGTTCTGGGAACGTTTTGCTAACGTTCTGTTTTGGTTGTGGGAACGTTATTTGGAATGTCCCAAAAACATGGAAATGTCCAGTTTGTTTAACGTTACTATAACGTTATTTAATGGTTAGCATAACATTTCTACAACGTTCTTGCAACCTAAATTTCATTAAAAATATAACATTCTATGAACGTTTATTTGGAACATTCCTAGAACATTAAAATGTCCAGTTTGCTTAACGTTACTAGAACGTTATTTTATGGTTAGCATAACATTCCTACAACATTCTTGCAACCTAAATTCCATTAAAATATAACATTCTATGAACGTTTATTTGGAACATTCCAAGAACAATAAAATGTCCAGTTTGCTTAATGTTACTAGAACGTTATTTTATTGTTAGCATAACATTCCTACAACATTACCTACATTTTACTAAAAATACAAAGTTCTAAAAACAATTATTTGGAACTTTACAAAGTATAGTTTAATAAAATGTTATTTTAATATTAGCAGTGTTGCAACATCATCTTTCAACATCATTATTACAACATTCCAGATACAAGCACATTGCAGGCATTTCAGGTATTTTAATTAATAAAGATGCACACTTTCAAAAAAACTCATTAACAGATTAAACAGATTAGTGAAAATTGCCTATCATGTAAAAAAGTTTTACATTTAGTTTAATATTCATGACAAGGACAACTTCACAGGTAAACATAAACTATCATATTAACATTTAATCAGTGAGAACTTCTGAATTGTGTGTGGGTGCTGAAAAACTATCACTGCGGGAACTGTGGTCCATGGCCTGTCTCTTCACACTCCATCTGTAAAGTAAACAGATTGGCTGATGTTACAAATTGTGTTATTACAAAATGCTTATGAAGTCATTAGTGTGGCTATGCAAAACCATTTATTAGGATCTGTGCTGCAAGTTCTACAAAAATTTAACACTCAAAAGTCAAATCCAGTTTACAAAAAAAGTTATACAATAGGACGGTTCAAGAAAACATTGTAAAAGAGTACACCCCAAAATGAAAACTCAGAAAATAAGGTAAATGCTGTCAAAATGCTGCAGATGCCAAACTCATTTGACTTTATACTCATTTGACTTGGCATACACTACTTTTAAAGACAACAGCAGCATTAAGAAAAACGTCTTCTGAAGCATCATCAGATTATAAAAAATATAAGCATTCAAATAATACATTTTCATCACATCATTTTTAAAAAACATTTTAGGTAATCCTTAATCAGGGGTGGGGAATGCTGGAGGGCCACTCTCCAATCCTAATCAAACACACCTAAAAAAGCTAATCAAGGTCTTCAGAATTACTAGGGCTACAGTCAGGTGAGGTGTTTTTTTCAAGGTTGGAGCTAAACTCTGCAGGAGTGTGGCCCTCCAGGATCAACGTTCCCCATCCCTGGCTTAAATTAACAATTTATTCATCTTGATTTGTATACACATGCATACAACTGAAATATAGTCATAATAGGGTAGTTAAGTCAAATGCAGTTTCCATTTTATACCAATTTTAAACAGAAAAAAAATCAAAATATTAACATTTAGAAGTTATCAATAAAGTTAACAAATGACAAATGTTGCCTTGTTACATGTAATTAGCTGATAAACTATCACTTGACCTCAATCAGGGGAGCAAATTCAGAGATAAAACATTTGAAAAAAAAATTGCTGCATGGATTTAAAAAATTGAAATCTGCAGTGTCAAAAAGGAAATACGAAAAAAGGAAGGGGAAGTTATAAGTTGTTAGCTAATCCTTTAAATTATATCAGTATTCTGAAACAAGACAAATAACAGATAATATAAGTAGCTATAAAACTACAATACAAAATCATTGACACAATTACAAATTAAAACACATTATAAATGGCATTTATTATAAATTACAAATAAATATCTAGTCAAAATGAATTTACTTAAAACAAGTGAAACATGCATCTCTCACTGAGCACAAATACATGTTTTAATATTTGCAATGTAACACTAGTTTGTTAAACTATTATTTATTATGTAAGCAAGGCTTTATAGTTCACTCATGTCACTGGCCCTCCAAGACTGTTTGGTGATGCCTGCTGTAAAGGGTCTACTTTTATTTATGTACACCCACAATAAAAACAAAACATTGTGTCTTTGTAAAATAAAGAAGCAAACAGAATATACTTTCAGACATCTTGGTTTCTGTGAACTTGTAGCATGATCGTGAAAATGAAACGAAACAGTGTATAATTGTCATGCAGTTTGTTTTTTTTCCTTTAGATTTGATAATGTGTTATTTCAACAAAACATTTTGTGTAGAACCATTTATTTTATTACTTTTGTCATGATTCTGGGTTTTGACTCACCCTTGACTCACGATGGGGAGCATACTTCAAGATGAACTCTTCTAACACCTTAACTGGCACTTTTGGATGCATCTTTTGGCAAGCCTCTAGAAAGGAAGTTTGGCATAATTTAAGAAACATGTAAGTAACAAGCTTTTTTTTTTTTTTTAAGTAACATTCCTTTACAAAGTCTTGGTTTAGTAAATATTCACAATTAATTTTGGGAAAAATTATGTGGACCTCAAAGAAAAAAAATCTACTTCATGACCCCCTTAAAAGAAATATTGGTAACAATTTCTATGAAGCCCCTATTTATAATACATTATAAGGGTATTTCTAAGGCATTATAATGGATGCATAACACATTATAAAAAAACTTATAATATGTTATATCATCTCATGAATAATCATAACAACAATTATAATACATTATAATATGAGTATTTCAGGTTATACCTTTTAAGATTATGATTATTTATAACACACAATGGACACCATATTAAATTTACTTAATTTATAATGGACTATATCATATTACATTTATTTTTTACATTATATTACTTTTATTTTGATGGTCCCCTTAGTCTTATTTATTATAAGCTTAAACATTCCAACTACATGTCAACTAACACTCCTTAGAGTATTAGTAGACTTAGGTTAAGGTTAGGGTAGGTAGAAGGTTCACATACTTGCAAAGTTACTTTTAATATAATATAATAGTTTGTCTTTTGAGGAAACATCAAAATTTAGTGTTAGCTTATATTTAGCATACTACTAATAATGATTACTGCTAGCTGACATTGAGTAGCAGAGTTACTTATTAAAAGCTTTCTAAAAGGTACCATCAAAATAATCAAACTGATAATACAAATGTGTCATTACACATTCATCTGATCTGATGCCTGATCTTAGGGTTCTTTGGGAAATATTATTAGAATTACTTATAAGTGGTCTTTGTATGCTTTAAGTAAAGTGACATGAGTAACATGGCAAGATATTAGACTCATAATACGTTATAACTATGAGGAGGTAATCATACTTTTAAAAACTATAACCACAAATAAGTAAAAAATATAATACATTAAAACTGTTCTTATGAATACTCAAGAGATGATATAACATATTATAAGGTTTTTTATAATGCATTATGCATTCATTATAATCCATTAAGAATACCATCATAATGTATTATAAATACGGGATTCATAGAAAGTGTTACCGGAATATTTCTTAAAAGAATAGGTGATGCTTGGTCTGAGTAATGTCTTTGTGTTAATTCTGTCTTTTAATGCTGTATTGACACCAAACACTGTTTGTTCCAACTGTTCGCAACACCATCCAGATGGCATCTCCAGGTGTTTTGCCTCCAAGGAGGCTTAGGTGATAAACCTACAAAAATATAATATAATGTATATACAGTGGTGGCCAAATTATTAGAACGCAAGTATTTTCAGCAGCTAAAAAAATTGGTTTTAAGTCAGTTATTTCTATTTTTTGCTGCAGTGTGTCAGTTGGAAATATCAGTTTACATTAGTAATTGTAATAGTCCAGTGAGTCTGACAACAGTCAGTGCTCCACACAAAGATCTGATCTCATCATCATTGGGTCTGTCTGGAATGACTAGAGAAACAAAAACTGAGACAGACTAAATCCAGAAGAACTGGATTCTAAAGAATCCTACCTGCAAAGCTACCTGAAAAACTAGGCACAAGTGCACCTAGGGCAAAAGCTGCTTTAAAATCAAAGGATAGTCATACAAAAAAGTTAATTAAATTTAGTTAATAGAAGTTCAATGATAAAGAAGATCTATTTATGGCATTATTTTTGACAGCATCCTCATTTTACAGCATTTTCACACAAGTGTCTAAAACTTTTAACAGTACTGTAGCTCCGCGGGTAGGTCTCTTGAAGCATCTTAAAGACGTTGCCACAGATCTTCTGGATTTAGTTTGTCTCGTTCTGTTTCTTCATGTCATTCCAGACAGACTGGGTGATGATGAGATCAGATCTGTGTGGAGCAAACAAAAATCTCATTGGATTATTACAATTAATGGCAAAATGAATGTTTGGAAATGTAAACTGATATTTCAAGCTGACACAGATAGAAATAACTGATTTAAAACCTTCATCTGGTTAAAATACAACTATTCTAGTAATATTGGCCACCACTTTATATATAATGTATAGCAGTTATAACACAAGATTGTTGTACAATAACAGATGAGCGACAGCTTTAGTGATTATAAAGGAAGTGTTCTCACTTTCTAGACTATAAGAATTTTAATAAATTCATTCATAGATTCACTCTCAAAATTACAGTGATTGACATAGCCATAACCATTAACAAAATTAAGACACACAAAATAAATATATTTTAATGGGAAAAACGTTTAGATATGTAATTTTGATCATCAAAGATGAGTTTTAAGTAATAGAATTGGTGACTGCAGGATACTTTAACATTTAGACAGAAGCAGGATTATTATGCTGCTGTCACTAAAGCCTAAAGCACAGATAACTGACAAACTTTGGTTTTCAACAACTGTTTAGGTAAGACAAACCCGACTTAATTTACATGATTGCACTATTAATGAGCATTTTGACACAATTTTGAGTGTATTTGATATTAAAATGGAATAGCTAAACCACAAAAGAGAACACATTTTGGTTGCACGCTTTAAGGCTTGTGTCATGCAAGTCCTGCTCCTAATTATATTAAGGCATGCATATATTTTCAAAATCACCTGAACTTACCGTTAACCGACCAAACTGCCGCGAAGGACCCTCTCAGGAAAGCATGGCGTCCACAACCATTTTTAATGTTAGGACGACACTACAGATGGATTTTGGGCGGGAACATTAGAAATCGATTGGAACATACAAAATAATAATTTGCAAGATTAAAAGATGTTTTAGAATTAATTAATTAATTTATTTATTTATTTATTTTTTTTTACCTCAAAACAATCACTCAGTATTACACCAATTTACTGTAAATACTATAGCAAAAATAATCGGTGAGATATACATTTTATGGTGACTAAATATTCTATTTTAAATAATGGTAATTAAACGAAGCTAACACTTTAACACATTAAATATGAAAATAAAACACTGGCTCTTACCGTTTCTTGTGGTGTGTGTGTTCAAAGTTGTTTTGTGCGTCTGCGAATGACGACGATCAAATGCTGACTTTCATCACAATTTAAATACACACAATAAACCAACTCTGGTTGCACAGACACAGACATCATTCAAGAATCACCCCATAACTGATTGAACCGCGAATGAATGACCCTCACAAAATGGCGACCAGTTAAAGACTTGTTTTGTGCTCATCATACGTGTCCGTAAAGGCGAATAAGTACCGCCTTCTAAATGAAAGAGCCAGTCGTTGATTAGTAAACTCATCACGTCACTGCAGCGACCGTTAATAGCTCCGGTTCCTATAGAAACAGGCAGTGTTTGAAAACTCGTGCTCATGACTGCGCATGTGTATTAGATGATCTAGCATTAAAACGCTTTTTTAAATGTATTTGAACATAAGAAATAAATCTTATAAGACTGTTGTTGTCAGATTTCATGTGTTTTCGAATATGAAATTTAATCGAAAGCTTAATGAACAGTTTTGCAGAATTTAGCCGCTTTTCCACTATCGGCCGAACTGTTCTCTTCGCTTAACCGTTCCGTTCCTTGCCGATCCAGGCCAGTCAGCACGGATACGGTTTGATTTTCCACTGTGGTGCTGATAACGGAACTCTTTGGAATGTAAATACAAATCCGTTAGTCGTTGCCTTGGTAACGCAACTGTAATATAAACAGAGATATGGACGATGTTCAGATATTTCTGTTTTTGGGACTTCGTTAAATAACAGAAAAAAAGGACACAACTATAAACAACGCAAAAAATAAAATAAACAGAAGGCGACGACCGGTAACCTTACCAACAAATGCTGAGGGGATATGCATGCCAACGGAGACGGACACAGAAGGTAAAACCTTTCTAAAAACGAACACATTTATTGACAGTATTAATGCATGAGCTATGAACGCAGCGTAACAGCTGTTTACTTGGCTGTTTGATCATATAGTGCGCTTTCGCTTAGCACACACATTCTATCAGCACGGTTTGGCACGGTTGTCTAACCGGGCCGAGAACGGTTCGTAATCGTGCCGTGCCGTACCAGGCCCAGGTGGAAACACAACTGGAACCGGACCTGACCGTTCTAAGAACCGTTCGGCACGATATTGGAAAAGCGGCTTTTGATGTTTCCTTATTCAAAGAGATAGGAGCTGCGCTTGCATGCCTGGGAGGTGTCGAGTGAAATGACTTGTCTTAAAGGGACTATGATCAAATGCCTAAACTTTCTCGCGGCATTGCACAGTAATATAACAGGACAGTGATGATAATGATTTCTGTACAATTTTTATTATTATAATGAGTGGTCATTTTAATATTATATTCTTTAAATTAATATAAAATCAAGACTTTCATTTATTTATGTTATGTTATGTTATGTTATGTTATGTTATGTTATGTTATGTTATGTGTAGCGTCTGGACCAATCAGACATACATTAATTGTTACAAATAGTCTTTAAACACAACAGGCCAGCTACATGCTGGAGCTCTGGAGACAAACCCCCCCCAAAGCAACTGACACCCCAAAAGGGCTCAGTTGCCAGGACAACGATCTGATACCACAGGTTTTATTGCTTCAAGGAATGCACATCTGCCCATGCTACATTTGCCATAGGAAAGACACAATGCCTATAGACTCTTTCCTATTCATTCACAGACAAACCTTTCTTTGACCTTCCTATCACACATAGCCCAGGTCATTGTGTACAGTATTACTGCATTGTATTTTAATTTTGTCTGTTGTATTTGTATTCGTCTTTCTACTGTTTTATGCATGTATTATGATAGATGACTAGTAGTATAACCCACCTATGTCATGCTTGGACTCTTTGAGTTCGTATTTTAATGATCTAAAAGATGGTGTAAATTAGATGTTGATACCTTTGCAACATGTTAGTGTTTTAAGAACCTTAGTAGTTTTTGCATCAACACCCAATCGAATTACATATGCAAATTACCATGCTCACAGACAAAGAGTCGTAAACTTTCTCTCCAAAGGTGAAAGTTACCATTGGTTCATGGACCTCCTGGAGGCACAGCCACGGGGAGCCTGAGCCGGCACAGGGCGTGCCCGGCGGGCCCGACAGGCCCAACACACAGAACTGTGGCTCTCGACCACAAAGAGCCAGACAGTTCCACTCAAACCTGGAATTCATCTTCATGACTCGCCTCAGCCAGTCAGTGGTTCTTGGAGAACCTAAGAAGATGAGCTAGAACTCTTCAGGACTTCCCTAAGCGTGCGCCAGGCCTTGCGGCCTTGTCTTTCCATTCCCCAAAGACCACAGGACTTCAGCTGGGTCCTTCTCAGCTCTTGGTTCTTCTTCACTTTTCACATGGGAAGAAACTCCCAGTCACCCACGAGTCAGGACATCTTTGGAATTCACCACTCTTCAGACCCGGAAGAACGTGATTGCATTTCCAAAACCACCACTGCTCCAAACCATCAAGACTTTCAGAGACTGCATTTGGACACTTGTTCGACGACCAAGGCAATGCAAGTATCGTACACTTAACTAAATATACAGAGGTTTAGTATAAGCTGTAGACAGCACTGATGGTTTCACAGCAGGTGGTTAACTGACTCTTTTCATAGCTTCATTTCCTTCTCTCTCTCTAACTGCTTCTCACTGACCATTCCCCCATGTATGAGTGCTTTTATGTTTGTTGTTTAGATTAGTTATGTGTTAGTCCTTTGTTAATAAAACTCTTGTGCACAAATTACATGAGTGTTGATTCTGATTCTGCTTTGCAAATTAATGTCCCTTTACGATTCCGATTCGAGCTACATGCTCTAATGCAATGGTACTTTAAGAAAGTTATTTTCTGTGGCTAAGAAAATATCACTTCTTATAGTTGATATAAAGATTATACTGAATGTTTACTGAGCGAACAGATTAGTTGATGGAAAATTGATTCTGCTACAGTTACTACTGGCAGCTGGTATAAGTAATTGTAATTAATCATAATTAATTGTAATTATTTATATACATTTCCCTTTGAGCCAAATTCGCTACATATGTTATGCTGTATGTGCATGTACACGTTTAAACTGCAGTTAAATTTTTTATGCAGTTAAAAAAGTTAAATCAATAACTTATTTCAGTGTGGTTTCATTTGTTACTGTTGTGCCATTTGAAAAAAAAATGGAGATTGTGATAAAATGTCACCTGAATTTTAAATAAATGAAAAAGATCTTATTTTTTTGTATTATAGAATAACTGATCAAAATCACAAGCAAGACTGTTGTTTATAATGAGCACAATTAATAATTATGTATAGTGAATGTCACAGGCTATGACATTTACTATATATAATTCTTAAATATATTTTACAATTTGGCCTATATTAATAATATTACAGGAACATTCTAAGAATGTTCTGCTAAAAATGTTTTCTCTCAACATTATGAGAACATTCATTAAGTACAAGTAACGTCCCATAGATGCTTCAAGAACATTGTTGTAAGAACGTTTTCTCTCAACGTTAAGAGAACATTCATTAAGTACAAGTAACGTCCCAAAGACGTTTCAAGAACGTTGTTGTAAGAACGTTTTCTCTCAACCTTAAGATAACGTTCATTAAGTACAAGTAACGTCCCAAAGACATTCCAAGAACGTTGTTGTAAGAACGTTTTCTATCAACATTATAAGAACATTCATTAATTACTAATAACGTCCTAAAAATGTTCCAAGAACGTTGTTCTAAGAACGTTTTCTCTCAATGTTACAAGAACGTTAACAATGTTATAAGAACGTTCCAAAAACATTATTTTAATAACGTTTCATACTAACATTTACACAACTTTTAAAGAACGTTGGTGAATGTTCTGGGAACGTTCCCTGTTAGCTGGGTCTACAGCACTGAATGTCAGCGGAGACCACATCGACTAGATGAGCCCCAGAGACGGATCCCCAGTGAAGACCTCGTCACCTAGACGGCTGTCGGCACAGGACCATGGGACCTGGTGAGTCTTCTGTGTCTGGCCAGAGGAGAACTGGCCCCCCGACTGAGCCTGGTTTCTCCCAAGGTTTTTTTCTCCATTTACCGATGGAGTCTTGGTTCCTTGCCGCTGTCGCCTCTGGCTTGCTTAGTTGGGGACACTTTATCTTCACACAATATTGTATTTTGTTGTATTTGATTAACTACCTTTACCTGAAAATTTAGTGTTTACTGTTGCCCTTTGCATTGTTGATGTACTATTTCCTATTTAATACTGTACAGTCGCCTTGTCACAATTCTGTATTGTTAAAGGCGGTAAATAAATAAAGGTGATTTGATTTGATTTGATATTCTAAAATCCTAAAGTCCAATAATGCTGACAAATCTGTGTTTTTAGAACAATAAAAGTGTTTTTTACTGTAGTCGCAATGTTATATTGAGTCAGATTTATCATAAAACACTGATAAAAGCATAAATAACCCCACTTTATTAGTATTTAAACAGTATGTTTATGTTGATCATTATTCTTGTTCAGATGGCGCTGTATTAAGCAGTATATAAAACGTTTCTGTTGCTCATGAAAACGCTTTTGAAAAGTATGTGTATTTGATAAATATTGCATTTAATTCACTTCATCTGTGATAGAGCATGCAAACACCGCGAGAGCTTCACTAACGAGAGCAGAAAGTGTCCGACTTGAGCCTCCGTTTTCAACTCCGCCCGCGATTGCACTCGGCTACTCTCGTTGATCGCCGTCTGTAGCCGTAGATGTAGTTGAACACACCTACAGCTTAAAGCTCATTGGTTCAGACAACCGTGATGTTGCCATTCTTTTCTAAAATGTTTTATTTTTTAATCTGATATCATGTGGTTATGTGTTTAGATTATGCATGAATATTCCCAAACACTATGCCAGTGCAATCTCCGCGTGAGATTTGTGATTGTTGTCATATTTCTATAAAAATCTGAAATACACGTTTTTAAAAATGGATGATAAATACACCTTTCGTATGGAATTAAATAGCAAGCACTTTGAGTGTCTTGTTCATCATATTTATTTTCATATAAAAACAACAGAGCTGAAATTATATCATGTTTATCAGCAACACGGCACGTGAGTGTGATAACGCGATATCCGCCTTTGATCTCATAGGTGTCTTTTACTTCGAGAGGTCAGAACTGTCCGTCTTGACTGCGCTTATTTCACTCCTCCCCTCGCTGCAGCCGCCTACTCTCACCTACAATTCAGGCGAGGCGAGGCACATCTCAAACGAGCCTTTTGTTTTCAAATGCGAAACGGCATTTGCTGTTCTTCTGCTGGCGGTTATCAAACAGCGTTGCATTACTGCGGGCGCCCCCTTCTGGACTGAGGGTGAATTGCCTGTATTCGTTGTGAGGCTCCATGTACCGAACCGAGATGTCCGTAGCGTGACGAATACATACATAAACATTACGTTTACTTAGCAAATATAAATCTCACACTTTATTTAACTGTAGCAAGAAATATCATATACCTTTTTATATGAAAAACATGAAATATCTGAAAATATATGATTGTAAAAAGAAGTATATATGAAAATATATTCATGCAACAAATACAATCTCCGTCTGTCTTGTTGTCTTGGCAAAAACACATCAGGCATTATTTTATAAGACTAAAAACACATTTTATTTAAAGGGGTCATCGGATGCCCATTTTCCACAAGTTGATATGATTCTTTAGGGTCTTAATGAAAAGTCTCTAATATACTTTGATTAAAAATTCTCAATGGTTTTGTAAAACAACACCCTTTTTATCTTGCCAAAATCAGCTCTGCAAAAATCATCTCATTCCTTTAAAGGGGTCATCGGATGGTAAGTTGACTTTTTCATGCTGTTTGAACATTAATGTGTGTTGGCAGTGTATGTACAAATCTACCCTATGATAAAAATCCATTCAGTGGTTTTTAATGAATCTGTAAAAATAATTTCCCCTTTTTCAAATCGAGCCATTCTCAGATGCCTGTCGGTGTTGCGTCACACCCGCAGAGGCCGCTCCTACGATAGTTGATTGACATGAGCGATTTACCTCGAATCAGCTGTCACAGTCCACCCTCTTTGTTTTGATGCCGGAGCAGGGATGTAAGTTAGACAAGAATATCTCCGATTGAGCGATTGAGGTGTTGTGTTGCTGGATGTAATAATGAACATAGTGGTCGTCATTTACTCCCGACATCTGAGCCGCTGAAGATGCAGTAGATTACATTGTGAAGGGAATGCGCCTCCTGATCTACATATATCCGTCTATGTTCACACGAATCATTCATGATCCAGCTTCACTTACAGCAGAAGTGAGTATAAGGGTTTTTTAATGAATCTTTGTGATCGCCTTTCCTTATAACGTGGTAGTTAGGAAGTTTAGCGGCTAAACGCGGCTACATGCGGCTAATGTAAACAATAGCATCTTTCCACAGAGAGAAGAGAGGGGCGGGGTGAGCAGAGCTCATTTGCATTTAAAGGAACAACCCCTTGGAATGAGATGATTTTTGCAGAGCTGATTTTGGCATGGTAAAAAGGGTGTTGTTTTACAAAACCATTGAGAATTTTTAATCATAGTATATTAGAGACTTTTCATTAAGACCCTAAAGAATCATATCAACTTGTGGAAAATGGGCATCCGATGACCCCTTTAAATGCAAATGAGCTCTGCTCACCCCGCCCCTCTCTTCTCTCTGTGGAAAAGACGGTGTTGTTTACATTAGCCACGTTTAGCCGCTAAACTTCCTAACTACCACGTTATAAGGAAAGTCGATCGCAAAGATTCATAAAAAAACCCTTATACTCACTTCTGCTGTAAGTGAAGCTGGATCATGAATGATTCGTGTGAACATAGACGGATATATGTAGATCGGGAGGTGCATTCCCTTCACAAACAAATGTAATCTACTGCATCTTCAGCGGCTCAGATGTCGGGAGTAAATGACGACCACTATGTTCATTATTACATCCAGCAACACAACACCTCAATCTCAATCGGAGATATTCTTGTCTAACTTACATCCCCGCTCCGGCATTGAAACAAAGAGGGCGGACTGTGACAGCTGATTCAAGGTAAATCGCTCATGTCAATCAACTATCTGAGAATGGCTCGATTTGAAAAAGGGGATATTATTTTTACAGATTAATTAAAAAACGCTGCATGGATTTTTATCATTATAGGGTAGATTTGTACATACACTGCCAACACACATTAATGTTCAAGCAACATGAAAAAGTGAACTTAGCATCCGATGACCCCTTTAAGTATTATCAACAAAGTGCCCAATTACAACATTTATTTAATTCTATTGGTGCTGCACAGCAATTAATGTAATACAATTTCAGGTAGTTTAACTTGTGTTAAGCATAAGAGCTCACTGGAGAAGATGTGTTATACAATATGGATACATTTGTGTACTTACATGCGTGCAGATTAGTAATACAGACAATATGTTTCTCTAAAGTTTTTCAATCAAGCATGTGCATAAGCAGTTCACTCAGATTAATTTCTTAAAGGAGAAGTCCACTTCCAGAACAACAATTTACAAATAATTTACTCACCCCCTTCTCATCCCTGATGTTCATGTCTTTCTTTCTTCAGTCATAAAGAAATTATGTTTTTTTGAGGAAAACATTTCAGCATTTTTCCCCATATAATAGACTGATATGGTGCCCCGATTTTGAACTTCCAAAATGCAGTTTAAATGCAGCTTCGAACAATCCCAACTCCGGTTGTAAACAATCCCAGCCGAGGAAGAAGGGTCTTATCTAGCGTAACGATTGGTTATTTCAATAAAAATAATACAATTTATATACTTTTTAATGCCAAACGCTCGTCTTGCCTTACTCTGCCTGAACTGTTTTTTTTTTTTTCTTGGTTCATGACAGTTAGGGTATGTCGAAAAGCTCCCATCTCATGTTCTCCCTCAACTTCAAAATCGCCATATATCGCTGTTTTACCTTTTTTTGTTAAGGGTGTTTGATCTTCTTTGCATGTTCACTTTGCAAAGACTGGGTCGGTACTTCTGCAGCGACGTAGGATGATTTTGAAATGATTTTTGAAATTGAGGGAGAAACTAACATATCCTATAGAAAAACATACCCTAACTGTCTTGAGTCAGAATACACAGAGTTCAAGGACTGCAAGGCAAGACGAGCGTTTGAGAATAAAAAGTATTTAAATAGTATTTTTTAATCTAAATAACCGATTGTTTCGCTAGATAAGGCCCTTCTTCCTCGGCTGGGATCATTTACAACCGCATTTGGGATCGTTTGAAGCCACATTTAAACTGCATTTTGGAAGTTCAAACTCAGGTCTCTAGATCAGTCCATTATATGGAAAAAATGCTGAAATATTTTCCTGAAAAAACATAATTTCTTTACGACTGAAGAAAGAAAGACATGATCATCGTGGATGACAAGGGGGTGAGTAAATTATTTGTAAACTGTTGTTCTGGAAGTGGAGTTCTCCTTTAAGCAATGCAAGCGTTACTGTGTCTGCTGGTGTGAATCTCCTTTAACCGTCTGTTGTCTTCACTGCATTCACAGACCTTTAAACAGGATGCAAGATGAAGCATTATGGAGGTGATGTGATTCACACAATCCTTTGATTTTAGCTTATTCTGCTGACGATTTAAAGTTTTAAGATCATGATGAACCTCACAAGTAACTGAACTGAATCACTTAAAGCAGATTTATAATGTAAAATAATCAATATATGCCTCAATCTGCATGAATGAGTGTCAGTTATGAACTGCTTGTCATTTATTGTGAAATTATTGTACAAATGTAACAGAATTCATACGTGTTTTATTCTTCTTCCTAATAGGTTGAGCATAAGTTGCATCACCAGCATCAGCACCTGAAGAACACAAAAGATAAATAACAATAAAATAATAAATGTAAGAGTTTTACATTTCCTCAATGAGCCTTGTGACTTTAGGAATAAATCTAATCTGTAGCAGAAACATTAGGCGTTAGTGCCTAATGTTTAAGCCTTAACTATTCTGAGTATGTCACATTATTTGGCTCGGTTGTGGTATCGTCTAGAAAAATAATAATGAATACAATTCATAATTAATTGTTAGAGAGAAATATACATTCCCTATCTGTCATTCACTCCAACGTTGTGTCAAGTGGGGTCGCTCTTGGGTGCCCAAACACCTCTGACAACTTTGAGGAAAAAACCCTGCAAACCTCTCGCTCCTCGCGTCCCTCGGTCGAGCTTGCGGTGCACTCCCCGCAAAACGCTGCCGCATGATGGGATCCCCCCAAGGCTCCCATCCAGGGCCTGTAAGTTCTCTCCGAGCAAAGGCCTACACGGCTTCTGGACAAGCTGCGTCCGCCCTGCACGCCATGGCCATCCTGTGAGTGTTCAGGCCAAGGCGTCATGAGTTCGGTACAAGGGTGGTTCCAACCTAGAGCTACAGGAACTGTGTATAACGTCCGATTACGCTCTCTGAGCTATGAAAGTTGTGGCACAGGCTTTGGGAAGGGCGATGTCCACTTTGTTGGTCCAGGAGTGCCACCTGTGGCTTAACCTGATAGAAATGCGGGAAGTTTAGAAGTCCGCTTCTTGAACCCCCATTTCACAGGTCAAAGTCAAAGTCAAAGTCAAAGTCAAGTTTATTTATATAGCACCTTAAAAGCAACGAGTGCTGACCAAGGTGCTGCACAACCAAAAATCAACTAACAGCATTAAAACAAATGGAAAATAAAATCATTGAAAATTAAATAAATAATGCAAACATCACAAGACAACAAAGATACAACGTAATATGTTCAAATTAAACAAAAGCCTGAGAAAAAAAAATGTTTTAAGAGACAATTTAAAAGAAGATAATGTAGGGGATGATCTGATAGAAAAGGGCAAAGAATTCCAGAGCATAGGACCATGAACCGAAAAAGCCCTGTTCCCTTTAGATTTTAACCGAGATTTTGGGACAGTCAATAACAACTGGGAGGATGATCTAAGCGTTCTCAAAGGGGAATAGCAATGAAGGAGATCTGAAATGTACGTAGGGGCAAGACCATGAAGTGCTTTAAAAACAAAAACTAAAACTTTAAAATCAATTCTAAACTTAACAGGTAACCAGTGGAGTGAAGCTAACACAGGGGTGATGTGCTCCCTCTTTTTTACCCGTCAGAAAACGAGCAGCAGCATTCTGTACTAACTGTAGCCGCGATAATGAAAACTGGTTAATTCCAGCATAAAGAGCATTGCAATAGTCCAACCTACTTGAAATGAAAGCGTGAATAACAACTTCTAAGTCTTTAAGACTAAGAAAACTTTTGAGCTTGCGAAGCCCCTTAAGCTGCATGAAACTGGCTCTAACTACAGAGTTTATTTGTTTGTCAAATTTGAGTTCTGTATCAAAAATGACTCCCAGATTTTTAACTTTATCACATAAGTTTTCTTCAAAGGGGCACAGTGAAAGTCTCAAATTATGTAACTGATGAGAAGGGCCAAACAAGATAACTTCAGTCTTTTTTTGATTCAACTGTAGGAAATTAATTGCCATCCAATTCTTGATGTCCTCTAAGCAAGCCAATAAGGAGGACAGTGAATCAGAACCTGATTTTAGAGGAAAATAAAGCTGAGTATCATCAGCATAAATGTGGTATGAAACTTGATGAGACTCAAATATATGACGAAGCGGGAGCAAATACAGGGAGAATAAAATTGGACCTAGGATAGAACCCTGAGGTACCCCACAAGTGATGGGAGCTGAGTTAGATGAAAATTCACCAATTTCCACCGAAAAACTCCTATTTGTGAGATACGATACAAACCAGTCTAATGCAGTACCACAAATGCCAACCTCAGAATGTAATCTTTTTAACAAAATATGGTGATCTACTGTATCGAAAGCCGCACTCAGGTCCAGTAGTAGAAGAATAGCGCAGTTACCAGAGTCTGTAAGTAACAAGAGATCATTTACTACTCTTAAAAGAGCAGACTCTGTACTATGTTTTGATCTAAAACCAGACTGAAAGGGATCCAAAATATTATTTGAAATTAGGTAAGAGGAAATCTGGTTTAATACAACCTTTTCCAAAACTTTGTGCAGAAAAGGCAGTTTTGAAATTGGCCTATAATTATTTAAATCAGTGGGATCAAGATTTGTTTTTTTGAGCAAAGGCTGGACCACGGCATGTTTAAGGCAAGAAGGAACAGTGCCTGTCTGTACAGAGCTATTAATAATAGAAAGTAAGCTGGGCAAAACAGCTGGCAAGACATCCTTCAGCAGCTTTGTAGGAATAACATCACGAGAGCAAGTAGTTGATTTCATATTTAAAATAGTGTCTGTCAACTCAGAAAGTGAAATGGCTTGAAAGTTTGGAAACACAGAGGAGCTAGTATTTTCATAGTGAGGCTTCTGGGGTACATTACAAGAGATCTGCACCCTAATAGAAGCAATCTTATTAATGAAGAAGTTGCAAAACTTCTCACATAACTCTAAGCTAGGATCTAGGCCTGTTGAACTAGAGGGGTTTAACACAGAGTTTAATGTAGAAAACAAAACCTTTGGACAATGAGAATTTTTTGAAATTACATCAGAAAGGTACTTTGCCCGTTCTAGAGAAACGGCTTCCTGAAAAGTAGACAAGGTGCTCTGCAGTAATTGATATGAAATTTGCAATTTATCCTTTTTCCATCTTCTTTCTGCCCTTCTGCAATCTTTTCTTAAGGCTTTAATGCTGTTATTAAACCATGGCTGCTTTTTTGATTTTGTCTTTTTGGGTCTGAGAGGAGCAACTACATTTAAGATATCTAAGCAAGAGGAGTTAAAACTGTTAACCAACTTATCAGCATTTGTATCCTGTGCTATCAGGGCACTACTGCGAGAAGGCAACGCTGCAAAAGCTTCAATAAACTGCGAGGCAGTAAAGGAATTAATAGATCGAGAGAGGTAGGTAGAAGACTGGTTTGCAAGGCTAGAAAAAGCAATCACACTGTCAAACAAAACCGGCCAGTGGTCAGACAATCCAGTTTCACTAACAATTATGTTATTAACAGAGAAACCTGATGATAATACAAGATCAAGAGTATGACCCAGCTTGTGAGTGGGACCTGAGACATGTTGAAAAAGATTAAAAGAGTCCAAAAGTTGTACAAAATCTCTTGAAATAGGTCTTGAAGGACAGCACAGATGTATGTTAAAATCACCAAGAATCAAGAGATTATCGGCACATGAGACCACATCTGATAAGAAATCTGAAAACTCCTTTATAAAAACATTGTTTGCTTTTGGAGGTCTGTATATCAAAACACAAAGCAGAGGAGTAGAAAGTTCCACTGTGCACATCAAAACCTCAAAGCTAGAATAAGCCTCAACAGGCAGAGGTTTGCATTTAAAGGTATCCTTAAAAATAACAGCAACTCCTCCACCCTGGCTAGAAGTTCTTGGGCAACTAAAATAGTTACAGTACACAGGGGAAAGTTCAGATAGAGTGCTTAGGTCATCTGCCGTGAGCCAGGTTTCAGTAATGAATAAAAAGTCCAAATTGTTGGTTAAAAAGAAGTCATTCAATAAAAATGTTTTGTTCAATATTGATCTTGCATTTATCAAGGCCATTTTAATCTCAAGCTGATTAGGCTCTTGCAATAAGAAGTCATGCTGGGACGCCTCTGATAGCGAGCACAGGAGATTCAAGTTCGCCCTGCGCGGAGATAAACAACGTCGTCGCGAACGCCGCTCATAAGACAAAATTACAGGAATATTGTCAGGTATTACAGTCATAGTCGGCTGTGTTCGCTGTGTAGAACGAACGCCGCGGTGAATATATCGTGGTCGACGAAGAACCCCCAAATCAGAGCATCGTAGATAAATGTCTGATGGCAGCATAACTGACCGATCATTCAGTCGAATTAGTTCAGAGGACGTGTATATAAACGCCATAGTCGCAGTTGTCATAAGAGATGAGAAGATGCCGAATTGTCGTTCACTATTCCAAGTGATGATGATTCGAAGAACAGTCAAAAATAGACAGCAGACAGAATTCAAATTCATAGTGAAAGTCCCATGGAATAGACACTCACTTCAGGCAAATCCAGGGAGATCGTTGGAAGATCAGCAGCGAAACGTAACCTCTGGCAAAATATTAGACGATGCTCGGAAAACCGACCAGTGATCCAGAATGCAGCCCAGGTGTAGCAGGAATCCGAAAAAAATTCAGCAGCAGAAACTCCGATGATTTTCAGCACCAAGTTTCCGACACCCAGAAGGCAGTATGTCAATCCAAAGGACGTCCAAATCACCATGCCCGGTGTTGGCACCACTCCGACGGCGACAACGGAGAAAGATTCCCAGGTTAGTTTTAGCCTTCGGTTGCAGACTGCTTGAATTTCATATTGCACCGATCGAGGGGGAACTCAACCCGAAGACAAAATTCTCGGTTATCATCAAGTTAAACACAGTTTAAAAACAAATCGTAATGAACTAAAACAATAAAATAAACAAATTAACAAACAAAACAATAAGACCGGAGAGCAGCGGCAAACAATTCGCACAGCGTTCACTCAACCGGAAGTGCAGGTTAGCTTGTCGGTCGGTCCATTCGGTGACACAGTGACAGAATTTGCACGCCAGTTCTTCACAGTAATAAAAAAAAAGCAGACAGAGCCCATCATGTATCCGGCCTCAGGCGCCAGTTCTTCACAGTGATAAAAAAAAAAAGCAGACAGAGGCCATCGTGTATCCGGCCTCAGGCGTGGGTCGGGCTCCGGCCCCGTATCCCCGACGAAGCCTGTCTGCTCGTCGCCACGAACGGCCCCCTGCAGAACTCCTGAGACCCCACAACAGCCGGGCCTCCGGCCAGACCGGCCCAACGGTTATTTTACTGCACTGTGGCCCTCCATGAGATGGCCAGATGCTGGGTCTGCAGACCAGGATATGTTGGGCACTCACCTGGTATCTCTACATGTTGGCAAAGGCACTCCATGTCCCTTGGGGCTTTCATCTCCAAGCACGGCGCCCTTTGCTCTATTCAGCCATGACATCCCCACTTCAGGTACGTAGGGTGTAGTTCCGCTGAGACTGCTAGCAGAGTACCGAGATGATTGAGGCCCAATTCCTCCCGTTGGCTTCTCAGGACTACTCGACTCGGCTGCGCGACTCAGGTTGCGAGGCGTCCACAAAGTTCTATGGCATTCTCTTACAAATCGGCTCAGGGCGAGAATGCTGTGGTCCTTCAAACAGAAATCGCAACCCTCCTGGGAAAGGGTGCGATAGAGCCTATCCCCTCAGCCGAAATGAAGAAGGGGTCTGTCAGCCCCTATTTCATTGTACCTAGGAAGGGTGGTGGACTTACACCAATCTTAGATCTGAGGTTTTTTGAATCGGGCCCTTCACAAGCTCCCGTTCAAAATATTAGCTCTTAAACACACATTTCTTTATGTGACAGGGTTCAAGGTTGGTTTGTGGCATTAGACCTGAAGGATGCGTACTATCATGTCCTAATCGTTCCAAGACTCCGTCTTCGAGGTCGGGCTCATCAGTACAAGGTTCTCCCTGCGGCCTTTCCCTGTCACCCCACACCTTCACAAAGGTCACGGAGGCTGCCCTTGCCCCCCTCAGGGAAGTGGGCTTAAGCATTTTTGGTTATCTTGGTGACTGGCTGTTCCTAGCACAGGTTTGGTTTGCATTCTCAGGGATGTTGTTCTTAACCACTGGCTCGTTTGGGACTTCAGGTCATCTAGGAAAAGAGCAACTCTCCTCAGTCAGGATTTCTCTTTTCTCTGTATGGACTCGGTCACTGTGACTTCACTGTGCATAGTCAGTGCTGAAGTGCGTGAGAGCACTCAGATTCAGTACAGCGCACCCCCCATCCCCACAAATTGTGTGTACATCACACTTTTGTGTTGCAAACCTTCAGCTCTTGGGAACACATTTCTACAGTCAAGGGTGCCCTTGGAACAAGTGTCTAGATGCACTGTTGTCACAACAGTTGCTTCCAAGTCAAGCTGGGGTGCCGTGTGCAACAGGCATGCAGCCTCAGGGGTCTGGTTAGGCCCTCGGCTGCTTTGGCATTCAATTGCCTGGAGTTGTTGACAATACTTCGGGCCCTGAAGAGGTTTCGAACTTAGTTCAGGGCAAGCATGTGTTGGTCTGCACAGACAACACAGTGACTGTGGCGTACATCGACCACCAAGTTGGTGTACGCTCCTTTCGCATGTCACAACTGACCCGCCATCTCAAGCTCTGGAGCCAACACAGACTCAAGCTTGTGTGTGCCACTCACATTCCGGGCGACAAGTCCCCAAAATAGGATCTCCCACTGGTTGTGGACACGATCCAAATGGCCTACCCTACATTGCTATAGCGCTTCCCCCTTAGGGTGATTACGCTTCTTCAGTTCAGTAAGTTTCTCCAGGTGAACCCTGAACTACTCCTTCCATCATTCTAACACATTTCATGTAGTTAGGTTCGGCCAAGGATCTTGCTATTACAACCCAATACAGGGTAAGTTGCCAGCTCCACATGTAGTGGCTCCTCATGCTGCCCCATGTGTGTATTTGCCACCTTTATTCCCTTGAGATGCGGTGTTTCCCCTGAGACAGGCTCTGTCTCTAGATTCTGAATTTTGTTAGTCTCTCCTTGTGTGGAGCTCACCTCAGAATCCTCCCTATGTAGCACTCCCTCTATGAGTCCTTAGGTGATTTTTCACATGTTATCTCCCCTACGGGTAGGATTTGATCTCAGTGGTGGCTTCCCTCCCTCGGGAGGAACAGCCACAGTCCCAACATTTTTGCCAAGATTTTTAGCCGTTTTTCTACTGTTTTTACTACGAGAGAAGGCTCCGGCTGAAGGACCTCTGCCTTATGGCGGCTCTCCAGTAAGAGAGCAGGTCAAGTTCTTGGGTGTTGAAAGGTCACGAAGTGGTGAGGTGCATTTACTCCACATGTTGGCTTGTTGATATCTGTGCCCCCGTTCACTCGTGACGCAGTCCAGCAATTGTGGCGTGTTGGATAGGGACCCCTAGTGTCTTACACTCGACACAACGTTGAATGAACAACAGATAGAGAACATCTCGATTACGTATGGTAACCCTCGTTCTCTGATGGAGGGAATGGAGACGTTGTGTCCCTCATGCCACAACTCCGGATTGCCTCTGAGTGGGTTGAGACGCTCTCGACTTCTCAGAGCAGAACAAGTGAGACGATGCCACACTGGCCTATTTATACCCGGATGCCCGGGGCGTGGCTAGCTATGTAAATTCTGCACACCCAATTTCATTGGCCTTTTCTCAAAGTTGTCAGAGGTGTTTAGGCTCCCAAGAGCGACCCCTAGTGATGTACACTCAACACAACGCCTCAGAAGCAAGCGAGAGTAGTTTTTTTTTTTTTAAGTTTACATTGGTTTCAGATGTTTTGCCCCCTTGTGGCAGAGACTGCAATTCAACACAAATACAGATGAGTGCAAGCATAAATAGTGTCACACAGACTCACCAGTGATCCACAGTGGCTGTGTGTTACTGTAGTTTGTGTAATAGGCCGGTCGTCCTCTCTCTGCTCTGCACGTATAAACTCCTGTGTGCTGTAGAGCAGCAGGACTGAGAGTGTAAGCGCCTCCAGCTCCTCTGCTGCTGTCTGACAGATGATCATCATCTCTGAACCAGCTGAACGTCCAGCCTGTAGAGGAGCCTGTAACCTCACAGATCAGAGTCACTGAGTCTCCTTCAGTCAGCCACGGCTGTGGAGACACTCGCACTGCTGCCTGAGCTTCAGCTGAACAAAACATGAGGAGTTATAGAGCCACAGAGAAACTGAGAGAGAAGCTGTTCACACTGATAATAATGAACAAACTCACCTGATACATTCAGTGTAACAGCATCACTGCACTGAGAGCTTTGTTTATCCATCTGTCCTGTACAGGTGTATTTACTGCTGTGAACATGATCAACACTGTTGATGTTCCACTCTTGTGTTGAGATTTGGTTGACAGAGTTTTTATATTGGTAGTTTGTTCCCACTGTTTCCCATCTGTATGTCCACTCAGTGTCTCCTCCCCACTTTATATCACATCTGAGAGTGACTGTTTCTCCTCTGAACACTCGTTCATCAGGCCGTACCGTCACCACAGCTTTAGGAGCCACTGTACAAACACAGATTATTGCATTTATTTTTGATTCAATGTTTTAGAAGTTCTGTAGATATTGTCTGTGATCTGTATGTTGTGTCACATACTATATTCTCTCTCACCTCTAACATTTACCCACAGTGCATCACTGTATTGTGTGTAGTAGACTGGTTTCCCTCTTCCAGCTCTACACCAGTACTGGCCTCCATCAGACACTGAATCAATCTTCACTCTGTAGGAGTTTGTTTTTGTCTTCTTTGTCTCAGAGTTCAGTGTGTGTTTGTACCAGTAAAAGTCCCATCCAGTGGACGGATCCATGCGACAGATCAAAGTAACTGTGTTTCCTGTCAGTGCAGCTCCTGCAGGATCTGATGTGAGTTCAGGCTTTGGCTTTAGACCTGCAGGAGAACAAGAACAGATTTACATGTGTTAGATAAATCATTGAGTCTTTGTCTGCATCAGAACAAATGATTCTGACATTTATACATCCTGCACTTTCTACAATAAGCCTCATTTGTGTATGAAGAGGCAGGTTTTAAAGCACATGACACTGAACTATATCAGAGCATATATTGTTTGATTGGTTACATTCAGCTGCAAGTTGTTTGTGCAAACATGAAATACTGAAATAGTGAATTTGATGCTGAGTTTCTTATACAGATCTCCACCTAAACAGAACGTTAACAAAAAGTAAATTGCTTCAGTCCTTTATAAGAACAAATGTGGCTGATAGAGGAGTATAAGGAAAGTGTTGAGTCACAAATTTTAAGCGAGTATTAAACAGACGTGAATATGAACACTCACCTGATACAGTCAGTGTAACAGCAGCACTGATGTCTGATCTCTGTGAGTCTGATCTCTCTCCTCTACAGCTGTATTCACCACTATCAGACACAGATGTGATGGTGTAGACTCTCTCAGTGACGTGTCTGATGACTGAACCATCTTTAAACCAGCTGTATGTCCACTGAATGTTTCCTCCTCCCTGTATGTCACATGTGAGAGTGACTGTCTCTCCTCTGAACACACGCTGATCTGGCGTCACCTTCACTACAGGTTTTGGTCTCTCTGTATTAATACACATATGAGTAAATATTGACTGAAACAGCATCAGAGTCTCATGATCAATGTTATGAACATATGAGAAAAAAATACTGCATTCAGTTTATGATCTAGTTTGCTTATGGTTTGTATTAACTACATCAAAACTGCTAAGAGCAAAAACTAAATAAAACATTGATATCCAGGCTACATGTATGTTCTTTTGTATTCATTTATCACATGCATCAATTGTACAATATTTACATAATTTAAGAGTGTAAAAAGAGTGCTGAACATGACATGATCATGAGACAGATTGAACTGTTTATCGTTGCATAAAGTGTTTTGTTTTACATACTAAAAAATCAGCAGGCAGAATACAATGCTCCAAAAATAGTAAAAATAGGGCACAATGTATTGTATTAAGTTGAAGAAATTTTACAGGTGTTTATTACTGTACTTTGTATTTTACACTGGATTGCATTGTGTGTCTAGGGTTAACAGAAATGCTGTAAAATTGCTGGATATTTTTATTTATTTATTTTTTTTTTTACTGAACAAAATCACAGACTGTTGATTAGATATGTGATCATACTAGAATGAGATTAGGAGGACAATGACATCCAATGTTTTGTAAATTTAATTTTGTATTTTTTTTTTTTCATGTCATTACATTGTAGAGCATAAGAAAAAAAAAACAACATTTAAAAACCCAGAAGGTTAAACATTTAACCCAACTGCTGGGTCAAAACAACCCAGTCGCTGGGTATGTCCATATTTTATCCAGCGCTGGTTGTTTTTAAACCAGCAGTTTTTAGGGTGTACTAATGAGAATAATAATTGGCAAGATTTTCATACTATCTTTTCACAGGAATACTGATATATAATTTATTTCTCTATTGTTGTGTCTCTCAAAACATGCTGTAAGTCCTTGTAGTTCTCTGACACATGGTCATATATGAATTCAATGCCCCATTTCATAACAGAAAGTCATACTTTGATATGAAACCCCATAACATGTTGATTTATGACAAACCATTTGAATATTAGTCAGATTTAAATGACAAAAAAAGCATCATATTTCTATAAGTGTGTTTAATTTGATCACTAAATTAATGTCAGTCAGTTTAAAGACCAAGGAGAGGGAGAGTTAATGGGGAAACTTACAAAAATTTGGTATCTCTGAAAAGTGTTGAATGTGCTTCTTTACAGGACATCCAGAATTAAAACTGAGGCATGTGAGATCTCAGGGATCAGCTACGATATAATGTCCTCTACAGAGGCCAAAACTCCATATCAGGAAGATATTTAACTCACCCGTCACAGAGAGAGAAACAGCAGAGCTTGATTGTGATAAGTTTGGTTTTCTATCTCTCTGTCCTTTACACGTGTACTGACCCGCATCAGACTTTTTAACTCCTCTGATAGTGAAAGTGTCTCTGTTTACATTGTAACGCTCAGACACTTTAGTGCTGCCTTTATACCACTCATATCTCCAGTCACTGTGATCTCTCAATCACACACTTCAGATTGACTGTCTCTCCAGTGAATACAGGACTGCCTGGTGTCACACTCAGTGTAGATGTGGGTAATGCTGTGAAGAAAAACAAAACCATGAGGTGACTAAAACAGCATTTACAGTGAAAATTTTGTAACACGTTTACAAAATATTTATTTAATTATTTTATATAATATTTCATAAGTTATTCTGTTTTGCCATTGTCCTGTCATTAGTTTTCTGATCTCAGTGTTTTTAGGGGAGACTCTCCATCACGTCCTAAGACAAACACCATAGAAAGCAGAATGAAGCTGAAGAGCTGAAGACCTCCAACTACAACAGGGGTGGGGAACCTTGATCCTGGAGGGCTGGTGTCCCTGCAGAGTTTAGCTCCAACCCTGAAAAAAAAAATAATACCAACCTGTATCCTGAAGACCTTGATTAGCTTGTTCAGGTGTGTTTGATTAGGGTTGGAGCGGAACTCTGCAGGGACACTGGATCAACCCGCACTCTCTCTGTTTAATTCTAGATTAAAGACACATCTTTTTAGCCAAGCATTCAAATAATGCATCTCATAAACTTTTCCTGCAGCTATATCTGATCAAATGTTCATTATTAATCTTTTAGCTCTGGTTTAACAAATCTTCCTTTTCTTAGTTTGAACAGCAGCTACGCTAAGTATGTTCCTATTTGTTCTCTGTTTTTGCCATGGGATTGACATCTATGGTAACTAGGAATTCGCAAGCTCCAGTGTGGATCCAGAACACTTAAGAAGAGATGATGCCAACCCCACAGAGGACTTCAGATGATGCCAACCCTGAAAACATACAGCACTACCGAATTCTGCTACTAATTTATAGTGTTTTTTGTATGTTTGATTACGTCATTAATTGATCTTTACCACACATCTCTAGCATATGTACATCAAGCTACTACTTCATATATTGTAAAAATGTCGATTTGGTGTAAAGCTGCTTTGCAACGATATGTATCGTGAAAAGCGCTATACAAATAAATAAAAAAAAATAAATAAAAAACTGAATCAACGTTCCCCACCCCTCAACTACAACCTCATATGAGGAACAACTGAATCTCAATCAACTTCAACAGACTATCTGAAGACTTCATGAACTCATTTAACATCATTATCTGTAAGTCACCTCATTCTCTCTGACTTCCGTACAAAACTCATTTGTATTGAATTCTCTCACTCAAGTCCATTTCTATTCTTATAACAGTCATGAATATCACCAGTCATGAGTATATCCTGAATTCATTAAGATTTTTATTCTGAACAAAATCACACTCTCTTGATTCACTCACTGAAAATCACACTCACTCTATGTGATCATAACGTTTTAGGAGGAAAATTACATCATCCTGACTAAAGTTTCATAAAATAATGTCTGTCATTTTAAAGACCAAGGAGAGGTAGCGATCATGGTAAAACTTACAAACATTGGTATCTCTGAACAGCCCTAAATGTGCTGATTACAGGATATCCAGAACTAAAATATAATGTCCTCTACAGATGGCAAAACTCCATAACTAGGATTCAGGAGGATATTCAACTCACCCGTCACAGAGAGAAAAACAGCAGAGCTTGATTGTGATGAGTTTGGTTTTCCATCTCTCTGTCCTTTACACGTGTACTGACCCGCATCAGACTTTTTAACTCCTCTGATAGTGAAAGTGTCTCTGTTTACAGTGTAATGCTCAGACACTTTAGTGCTGCCTTTATACCACTCGTATATCCAGTCACTTTGATTAGACTCAATCACACACGTCAGATTGACTGTCTCTCCAGTGAATACAGGACTGTCTGGTGTCACAGTCACTGTAGATGTGGGTAAATCTGTGAAGAAAAACAAAAATATAGTAAGTCAAACATTTATAATAAAATGTATTATATTTTTCATTATTTTATCTCATATAACATTTGATGTTTTGCTTTTGTCCTGTCATTAGTTTTCTGATCTCAATGTTTTTGAGGAGGCTCTGGCTCCGTCACGTCCTCAGACAAACACCTCTGACTCGCCATAGAAAGCAGAATGAAGCTCCTGGTGAAGGAGAGCTGAAGACCTCCAACTACAACCTCATATGAGGAGCAACTGAATCTCAGTCAACTTCTTGTATTTTATTACATAATATATTTTGTTTTATTTATTAATAATAAATGAATACAGATTAATTTATTATTCAAAGGTGTGACCTTCTGGGTTCATTATATTTTATGCACTATTTTTGTTTTAATTATTTTTCTTTTTAACATATTTTAGAAGTAATGGTACCTTATTTTTGTCTTCACAGCTATGTTTGGGCTAATAGGTTATATAAAAGTCAATTTAGGTTACAAATATATAATAATATAAATATAAAAATAAATAATACACTAAAACTACAACATTTTTGTCTTTGATTAATGTACTGGTGATGTAAAGGACTGCACTCGTACTGAACTGTAAGTGCATCATTGTATAATAACTGTACTCTAAGGGGCTCATCATTATTAACTCATTATTAACTACCAATACACCAACTGTACATCAACTCAAGCCTTGTTAATACATTATTTTGTCATGACTTTACTTGAGGGGGCACATCATAATTAACTCACTGTTAACTACTAACTAAATCTAACTAAAGAAAAGTTCAGTTATTAGTGTATTTAGTATTTTCTACATTTGATATAAAGGATCAGTGAAAATAATGACAAACTGATCCTGTGTCATCCAGTAATGTTTATGATGAAGCTGCAGATGTCAGTCATTTAAATTACAATATTAATTGTTTACATTTATTTGATAGTCAAAATATTTTTGTTCATTTTCAGTAAATGTTTGATTTAGTTAACTCCTAAATGTTGATTAATGGATTAACTATCAAACATTTACTAACATGTAGTTATGGCTGTGTCATTCATGCATGACTCCAGTTGTAATTAAGGATCTCTCTTGATTGGTTCATAATTAGCTCATGTCTTCACTAATCATGAGTTCATGTTGAAGTAAGTATTAATTCAGGTATTAGTATATTGTTATTTATGTACATTTATTGTAAAATGTTATCTATTGGGAGTTTAGGAGGATAATGATATTCAACTCACCCTTCACATAGAGACGAACAAAATCGCTAAAATCCGAGTCTGGTTGTCCATTTCTCTTTCCTTTACACCAGTACTGAACCGCATCAGACTTATTAGCTGCTCTGATAGTGAGAGTGTCTCCGTTTACAGTGTAATGATCAGACGTCTGTGACACTGGTTTGTTTGTGCTGCATTTATACCACACATAACTCTGTGATGGGAATCAATCACACACTTCAGATTGACTGTCTCTCCAGTGAATACACGACTGTCTGGTGTCACAGTCAGTGTAGGTTTGGGTAAACCTGTGAACAGAAGAGAACAGACTCTGATTTCATCTCACTTAATGTAGTTGATAGTGATACAATTATGATTTAAATTGGCTACATTATTGTAAAAGCTGAAACAAAATGTTATTTTTTTTTATTGATTTATTTGTTTTGTCACTTGAATTGGATGTTGAAATGAGAAAGCTATTAA
The DNA here is from genome assembly GCA_012976165.1 of Labeo catla. Lineage (NCBI taxonomy): Eukaryota > Metazoa > Chordata > Actinopteri > Cypriniformes > Cyprinidae > Labeo > Labeo catla. The sequence goes on along the minus strand of VONZ01001314.1, from coordinate 130,302 downwards.
ACCATTATTAAACAGTTCATGTTCTGGCCGGTAGGTGGAACTATTCTATAGGTTTCGATAAGGTATTTATTTAGCAGACACTTTCATCTAAAGAAGCCTACAAATGAGGACAATAGAACCAATCAAACCATCAAAAAAGCAAAAAAAAAAACAGCTATATGTAAGTGCGAGAAAATGGAAAACTTCTGTCTATTGTCAGCCTCCTAAATGAACACCTTATTGAGTGAATATAACCCTTATGTGCTGTTTGTTTAGGGCAGCGGTTCTCAAACTTTTTGGGACCCCTTCATAATTATAACAGTGTTTAAGCATATGTTTAGTATTTTAGATGTTGGAACTTCTGTTTGAAATTTCTGGATTTTCTTTTTTTTTCCCTTCCATTTAATATTAGTCACTTAATTTTTTATTTTATTTTTTTACTCTACAGTTGTGCAGTTTTCGTTTAACTTTTGATGTAAATTCCAACTTTAATTACATGGACATGGATAACACGGACAATTGTGCTACAGTATGGTTTAGTTGTAGATTGCTGCCATGAAATAAAACAACATGAAATTTCAACTACAGACACTAGATGGCTGCAATTGTGCAATTGCTCATTTAGATTCATGCGAGACATAATACAATCATTGTTACAACAATTAAAAAAATGACTCTTAGTCAAAGCTTAACATTTTTTTGTACTGAAGTACCATTTTTGCAATTATGTTACAATATTTCAACAAATTATGCAAAAGAAAGGAATTTCTTCACACGTTTTTTTTTTTTTTTTTTGTATGACAGCAAAATATAGATAAATTTGGGATCCTCATGTGATCCATGTACACAAATAAACTTCTGCAACACAATTCACATTTGTTTAATAAATCAAATGTACTGCAGTAATGCAAAATACCTCGAGTGAGTCCAGAGTAGATGAAGGGCATCAACACTAAAAGCAGAAGAAACACAAATATGAAACTTTCCATTCATTCAACACAATACAAATCACTGAAACATGTCTAGAGTTTCAACTGAAAGCCTTTTTTTGTGTTTTGTTGCTTATCCATGAGAACTGATGGTGGAGATTCTCCATCATTTAACACTAACACACACTTCACAGGACTCGTGAACTGATACGAGCGTCGATTCACTGCTGCCCAGAGAAGCACTTCAACCAGGTTCACAACATACTGTACAACACTATATGACTATATTCTCATCAACCAATGTGACATCAGACAGTGAAGTTCTGTCTCTTTAAGTGTTTTTTTTTTTTTTGCTTGTTTTGAGTTTGAGTTTTCATTAGTATTCTTCATAAATAAACAACTGAATAACTCAACTAAAATGGATACCTGGACAGTTTTCAATCTGGTTTCCAACTGCATCACAGAACAGAGGCAGCGCTCATAAAGATAATAAATGATATTCAATATACTGATTCTGATACTTTTAGAGAGACTGGAAAACTGGGTCGGGCTTTCTGGGATGGTCCTCAAATGGTTCAGGTCATTGTTACGGCTTATGCCTTAAATGAGAAGTCCACTTCCAGAACAAAAATTTACAGATAATGTACTCAACCCCCTTGTCACCCAAGATGTTCATGTCTTTCTTAAGTTGTAAAGAAATTGTTTTTTGAGGAAAACATTTCAGGATTATTCTCCATATAATGCACTGATATGGTGCCCCAAGTTTGAACTTCCAAAATTCAGTTTAAATGCGGCTTTAAACGATCACAAATGCGGTTGTAAATGATCACAGCCAAGGAAGAAATATTATCTAGCAAAATGATCGGTTATTTTCATTTAAAAAAAATACTATTTAAAAACGTTTTAATCTCAAATGCTCGTCTTGTCTTGCTCTGCCTAAACTCTGTGTATTCTGGCTTAAGACAGTTAGGGTATGATGAAAAACTCCAATCGTATTTTCTCCCTCAACTTCAAAAATCATTTCAAAATCATCCTACATCGCTGCAGAAGTACCGACCCAGTTTTTGCAAAGTGAACATGCAAAGAAGATCAAACACCCTCAACAAAAAAGGAAAAGAGCAATATAGGAAAATTTTGAAGTTGAGGGAGAACATGAGATGGGAGTTTTTCGACATACCCTAACTGTCATGAACCGGAATTCAGGCAGAGTAAGACAAGATGAGCTTTTGACATTAGGGACACCATAGAAGTCCACTATATGAAGAAAAATCCTGAAATGTTTTTCTCAAACAACATCATTTCTTTACAACTGAAGAAAGAAAGTCATGAACACCTTGGATGACAAGGGGGTGAGTACGTTATCTGTAAATTTTTGTTTTGGAAGTGGACTTCTCCTTTAAGTGTGTCTCTCTCTGACGTCATGACTCAGAGACACTGAGGCGGAGCGTAGGAGATTCACCAGCAAACAAGCTTTATTTAGTTTACTTGTCTTTATTATTTTCCCTTTATTTCAATGTGTTCTTTCATACATTGATTTAGTTGATTGTTTTCCTAAGTTATTGTTTTGGGGTGTTTGTTTTGTTATTCACTGGAGGTCCTTTTTTGCTGATTGTTGCTTTCTTGTTTGATACGTGTTCCTGATTGTTTCTGCAGTAATAAAACTTTATTCTTGGATTTGGGTTGCTTTTCCCCTTCTATGCTGAATTTAAATGGGGGTTTAACAGTCATACTTAGAAGGGAGAGGTTATTATCTGAGTATAGGAGAGCATAAGTCTAAGCGGACATCCATGACATGTGGAGGCACACAAGGCTCAATTCTTGCACCAGCAGTGTGGATTATTGTAATGGACTCCTCACTAGCCTTCCCAAGAAGACCATTAGACAGCTGCAGCTCATCCAGAACACTGACTATTCAGGATTCTGACTAGAACCAGAAAATCTGAGCATATCACACCAGTCCTCAGGTCCTTACACTTACACTTACCTTACAGTTACATCTTGAATCGATTTTAAAGTATTATTACTCGTTTATAAATCACTCAAGGGCCTAGGACCTCAATACATTGCAGATATGCTCACTGAATATAAACCAAACAGACTCAGATCATTAGAATCAAGTCAGTTATAAATAGCAAGGGTTCACTCAAAACAAGGATTGTATGGTTTTAGCTGTTATGCTAACCACATCTGGAATCAGCTGCCAGAAGAGATCAGATGTGCTGAAACAGTAGCTACATTTACATCTAGACACAAAACACATCTGTTCATCTGTGCATTTACTGAATGAGCTCTGTGCTGCATCCCATTGATTGCACTGTATTACATGTATACTATTTTTTTATTCTTAACTGTTTAAATTTTAAATAATTTTTAATTATTTTATAATGTTATTTATTTGCTTTTATTTTCATGATTAATTTAATTCATTTTAATGTAAAGCACTTTGAATTAACATTGTGTAAAAAAATGTGCTATATAAAAAAATTGCCTTATATATAATGATCATTGTTTCACACCACTGAATCTTTACTGGAGCAAAACGAACTACAAAAGTACAAACCACATTAGGTCAAAGTGTTTGAGAAACGCACAGCCTCACTTCCTGTTTGACCCTTACATCATTGACTAAACCATCATGTTGTGTTCAGGTCATTTTGACACAGAGAGACTTTTCTTTTTCCCAAAAATGCAAGTTAATGTTGATCACATTCGACTAAAACTTACTGATGTTGCTCACACAGGGAATAACAACTTCCAAACATTCTGGGATAATTTGTGTACTTTTTTTGGCATTTTTCCCTTATCTTGTGTTGTTCCTGGTATACCAACTAACTTACTAACTAACTAACTAAATAAATAAATAAATATCTTGTATATTATCACCAAATATTGGATTGAATCTTGTCAGCTTGTTTTTTTTTTTGTTTTGTTTTGTTTTTGTTTTTTTTGTTGTTGTTTTTTTTTCTTAAATTAGGACAGACTTTGTATTTATTTTTAAAATTGTAAGCATCACTGATCAGAGTCAGCAAATAAATAAACAGTGCAAATTATTTTCATATTTTATTGAATTGATAAATCCACGAATAATGCTTTTTCTTTGAAAAACTGAAGTACATAAGCACAGATTAATGATGCCTATGATCAATTAGTTCCAAATTTTGTCCTAATTGAAAGTCAGGAGGTGACAAAAACATTAAATGCAATATTTGATGATAATATAGTACAGCACGAGATTTACAAGCATTTTTTAAAAGGCCGGACATTTTTGACTGGGAACACTCGAGGTGCTATAGGGTTTTAAACACAGTATAAGGGTTAATTGTGACATTATAGTGGCCATGAAATAATAAAGTACATATTTTATCAATAAATGAAATATAGTTCGATGTTCACAATGTAAACTGACTTAACAGAAGCATAAAAGGACCCAAAATGATGTGGTCCTAGTATGTATATTAACTATATTAATGTGATGAACTACAGCTGCGGTTTTTCTGCTAAGAACCAAAGACGAACTGACTTCACACATCTGCTAAAAATGACACTGAGACAAACTGGTTAAAAATAATTGAAAATATTTCTCAGAAAACAGAAGTTAGTTCTGAGAAAAGCTGGAGCATCACTTGTTGGTAGATGCCGCTTTTTTGATATATTGTGATTTTAAGTGTGATTTATTTATTTATTTATTTATTTAATTTTCATTCATTCATTCATTTTTCTTTTTTTCTTTTTTTTTGTGGCCACTATATGGACAACTCATTTTTCAATAAGAGAGGCAGACAGGATGAAGTGTGTGTGTTCAGTCACTGTTCTCAAATTCTCTGAGCCTCTGATGGAGAGTCTATTTAAAGATACAATATCATTCAAAGGGCTGTGAAACGATTAATCGCATACAAAATAAAAGTTTGACTTTGCCTAATATATGTGTGTGTAATTATTATGTATATATCATTATGTATATATAATGTAATTATTATGTATAATACATTTTTATATAATTTATTTTATATATAAAAGAAAATATTTTGTACATAAATAACATATTTCTCTTAAATATATACATTAATTTGTGTGTATTTATATATACATAGTAATTACACACAGCACACACACATTTATTAGGCTAACTCAAACTTGTATTTTGTATGCGATTAATCACAGTCCTAATATCATACAACACCAAACTCATATTAACACAAATATGTCTGATTTAACTGAACTACATGAAATAGGAAGAACGAGCACTACAACAAAAACAAGCAAAAGCACATGTCCACAGGGCCTCCATTTTTCACAAGCAGCACAGATAAACACATGTTCTCTGATCCACACTAAACACATCATCACACTGAATCTGAACAATAAATAAAACAATAAGCGCTAAAACCCTCCTCCACGCAACACAATCATTATTTTATCTACAGCTGAACGCTGTATTAAAAACAGAAATAATTTAATGAAATACTCACAGAGTATGAGAGGCAGTGCACTGGACCCCATACTGACACATTAACAGACTGTTTTAACAGTGCTGTGTGCACTAAATCAGACACTTCCTGAGTTTCACAGTTTGAGAAGAGATGAGGGAGGAGACAAAACTCTACACAGAAATACAAGAAAAAGAGATCCATTAATATTTACTCTTTTAGTGCATACAAGTTGTAAATGCTGTTTTTCTACTCTAAAAGACTTTCACAAAAGATGTCTTTCAGTAATTGTTCTCACACTGCCAGAGACACATTACAGACAGACCAGTGAATACCAAGTAAAATCATGAGGTGAATCCTAATGTAGGGCTACTCACGTAGTTCCCGCTCTTATTTGAGTTATTCTCTCGTCTACAGTTGGAGTGGCAACTGCTTTTACACTATGACTGATATAAAGAACAAGGAATCATTTGTATCTGTTATTAAATACTGGCAATGTCAGCATATTTTCAATCTATTTTTAGTTAATTCAAATATGATTTCTGTAATATGATCAGATAAAAATCTGCAACAACTTTGTTGTCATTAAAGTATTATTGCATCACCATATTTCAAGACTTTGCAACAACAATAACCCAGAATCAAAACTCAGTGTGATTGTTGCTATAGAAAAAATACAGGAAAATAAGCAAATAAATTAAGTTTAAGATATCTCACTTCTCTTTTGGTGTGTTCATACTATCAGAGACAAAATATGAACACCAACACATGCATAAATGACAAAGTAAATTACATGCTGTCACACACAAGTGACACATACAGTCTATAAAATGATATTGATTCAGATTGGATGGAGCGATGATTCGCCACAACGGCATTAAAATGTTTATTTATTCTCTAAAAAGTTACATGACACCACTTACTTCTTAGGTCAGGAGACTCGGGTAAGTCCATACCTTAAGTAGTTATAGTCATAAACACTTGGCCATCAAAAGGTGATCGTCTCAGATACTGCACTTGTTTAACTATCAATATGGAGAACAAGAACTGGCAATTTTGTTTCATCAGTTAGTGCTATTGTTGCCTCACTGTCAAATAAAATATATGAAAACAGAGACTCTAAAGTTTGACATTATACAGGGTTTCTAAGAAGTGGAAGTAAATGAAAATGACATGCACATGTTGCTGTGAATCTTTTGCTCTTGTGGTAGTATTTTGAGGTTTATGAAACTAAAGAAGGAGAATAAGAATAACTATCTCCCCCACCCTGGGTAAAACCACAGAGCACAAACGGAGCAGAAGTCAAACCACGACCATCAGCTCAATTTATTTATTAGGCCTCTTAACACTTCTTCACTTCACTTCACTTCTTCGTCATTTTCTCACTACAAACAACTTCTGAAGTCACCAATACACAAATAGCAATGTGTCCTTAGCGATGAGCTGAAAGAAGCCAATGGATGTTGTATATGCTCTGAAACGACAGGGACGCACTCTGTATGGTTTCGGAGGTTAAGCGATTTCTAGAAACAACAACAACAAAAAAAAACAAACAAACAAAAAAAAAACCAACGGCTCTTTTAAGAGCCACCCATCCTTTCGCACAAAGAACAAGTTTCTGAATGGTATAATTAGCTATGATTTATTATATAAATAAAATGTGTATTATCATTTTTAGTTATTGCAGTCATTGTTCAAACATAATAAATTCGCAGTTAATCAACGTTTTGAGTATTACATGTTAATATTTTTATTACTCCACTATTCACTAGACATTTAAATTAAACTGAGTAATCAACTCCGTGGTTATTACATTGTAATAATACATTTTACTAAACAAAAATCCGGGAAAATCAAACAAAGGAACTGAAACGGATGGGGGATGGTAATCGTCAAGCATGAGGCGATGGGAGGGATTTACATTTTCAAGCCCCTGATTGGCTTTATTGTGGCCAATGAAATCATTCTGTGGGTTGGTCCATGGAGATACAGCAATCACAGACTGCCGTTTTCCCTTTTAAAATTAGCATAGGACAGTGCATAAAAGCCCATGTATTTTAACAACAACAATTATTGAACTGTTAGAAGTTGTGAACAGGTCATCATGCCTGAACCAGCGAAGTCTGCACCCAAGAAGGGCTCAAAGAAGGCCGTCACCAAGACTGCCGGTAAGGGAGGAAAGAAGCGCAAGAGATCCAGGAAGGAGAGTTATGCTATCTACGTGTACAAAGTTCTGAAGCAGGTTCATCCTGACACCGGAATCTCTTCCAAGGCGATGGGAATCATGAATTCTTTCGTCAACGACATCTTCGAGCGCATCGCCGGTGAATCGTCTCGTCTCGCTCACTACAACAAGCTCCACCATCACATCGAGAGAGATCCAGACCGCCGTGCGTCTGCTGCTGCCCGGTGAACTGGCCAAACACGCCGTGTCTGAGGGCACAAAGGCTGTGACTAAATACACCAGCTCAAAGTAAAGTCTGATCTTGTGATCAGCGAACCCAAAGGCTCTTTTAAGAGCCACCCAAGTTGTTTTTAAAAGAGCTTGCTACTATTTGTTTTTAATTGTTACTTAGTGTTGAGTACTTCTAAACGGTGTTTTTTTTTTTTTTTTTTCTTTCTCTCTTTCTCTGGATAATTTATCTAAAAATTAGGTAGTGTTATTTATGTAATTATTTATTTTTGTAGGGACAGTTTATTAAAGGTTTTGACAGTCTAAAAAATACATGCACAGAGACGTGTGTGTGTGTGTGTGTATATATATATATATATATATATATATATATATACATATATATAGAGGTTTCTTACTTAATACACAATTTTTTTTATGGATCATAGTGTGAAATGAGTTTGAGGTTCAAAAACCGATTTGGTGAAGATGCTGATGTTTATATGGATAAGATTCTGAGACATAAGTAGTTGTCACTCTGTCTCCCAATGTCTTAATTAAATTATATTTAATTACTTAGTTTTATGATTAAAGAAAATGATACAATACAACGGTTAAAAATGAACAAATAAATGAAATTATGTTTAGATAATCAGATAAGTTGCTTCAGTCCAGCAAATGTTTGACCTGAAATATTTCTAACAACATAAAAATTAGTTTAAAATCAGTGACAATTTCATGAGAAATATTCTTTAAATTTTACTAAAAACTCTTCTCTCAGACAACAAGTCAAAATAATAAAATTGTTTAATATAAAAAAGAGCATCAAAGCAAAATACACATTGTTAAGATGTAATTTGGCATTATTAGTGATTATATTATTAGTTTTGGTAGTAGTATTTAAAACCTAGAAGTTGCTCAGTCTTGTATCTTTATTAAAGTGGCATAATGAACCTCTAAAATGTATTTTCATTTAACTGTTTTGTTTATCCAGTGTCTTTAAAGGCAACTTTCAATAGTTTGCAGTGAATTTGACTGACACACATTAAGAAACTCTTTTGGAAGAGGATGATGAGTCTGGAGCCTTTTTGTGTGGGGTTTGCTTGTTCTCCATGTGTCAGTTTGGTTTCTCCCACACTCTGATATACAGCACAGGTGAATTAGAGACACTAAATTGTCTATATGAGTGTGTGATTGTGTGTCTGTTAGTTTTGTGATGGACTGGCCATGACCAGAGTGTTTTAATTGGCCAGTTTCACATCCTGTGACCCAACATGTACCCTACAGTGGATGCAATATCAGTTTGAAGTTTATTCCTCTCTAATTACGTGGCTTTGGTCTTCAGTAGATGTAACTGTGAACACACACACAAAAAATAATTCACAATTCATCCTGACACTTTCTCTTTAACTTCACCACAGTTTCTGGTTATGAAACCACCTGTTGTAAATATTGATATATAACAGACAAAGAAGACAAGAAGCATGTCTATTAAGGTAATGTGAATGATGTGTGGAAGTTTTAGACAGAATCTTTACCTCTCAGCTCTGTAGCATTTGAACAGCGACTGACTGTAGACAGCAGATCACGGACAAGCTGCCAGAAGAAAAACTAGGATGTTGAAGACAGAAATCTGACTGGAACATGGCCAGCTGAAAAACAGAAACACACAAGCACATTATTGAGCAACATTACAGAGCCCTAAATACTTTCAAACAATTGTAAACACAAAAGCATTGAAATGCATAATCTCATCTCTAATGTCCCATTAGCTCTGTGTACAGGGAATTAGTTTACCCCACAAAACATTTCTGTATTTGTATTTCCGAGGTATATGTGATCTATTTACAGTTATTATTTTGATCATGTGAGTTATGTGAAATAATAAACAGCTGTCAATAACTGATTGCTCATGAACTAAATCAAATCAGCTGACAGAGACTGAACTCACTTTGACTCTCACCTCTGACTGAGATCAGCTGTGGGTGACTGTCCCTCTCTCTTACAGTAGTAGAAACCCTCATGTGACTTTGAGACAGTAGTAATGTTCATCTCTCCTTCGTCTGGTTTGGATGAGTGACCCGTCTTTATAGAAATTAGCTCCGAGGATCAGGAGTTTGTAGATCGATGTAAACAGTGTAGAGTCAGGTATCTCCCTCAATCACAGGATCAACAGAACTCACAGAATCACATCACCATCTACAACAACACAAGACATGCATGCATGCAGGAGAGATGGTGATACATACTGTACATAATTAACCAAAACAAAGCCTATGTAAAAAAATGTCTATTTCTATATTATTGATCATATACCTTTGATACACACTGTTAGACATCTCTGTAATTTCTACAGTTATTAACTGCATATCACCCAGTATAATACTGCAAATTCCCTTTGCAGTAAATAACTGTAATAACCATTGCATTATGGGAATTTTCTGTGACGTCAGACCCAAAATACAGAGACTTACTGTATTTTTTTAAAATTGCAGTATACTACTGTATTTACTGTAATTGCCTCATTGGCGGCATTCTATTGAGGTCGTTTTATTTTCCTCATTTATTATATTTGGATTGACAAGATTTGCCCTACACCGTGTCTACAACGCCGCAACAGCTTGGGAGGGACTACACTGGATGTGTTGCATCGCTTGTAATGACTGGAAAATCCGTTTGTCCTTCATGTCAGACACATCGCGAGCGCTTGAAGTACATCTGTAAGTTAGAAATATACCGGGGCATTACTGTACTGTAAGCATCCACTGTAGATTTAATGCATTCTATATTGTGTTCTTTTGTCGAGTCGCGCTGCGCCGCGCCACTCGTGTCCGAGGAAGACGCTGAAGCAGCGGGCAGCGTCGCGGCGTTTGCCCGGGGATGAACCCGCGAGAGCGGAAGAGTTCCGGAGAACATCCGCGCTGTGTGTCGATGCAATTTACGAGAGCTAAAGACCAGCAAGTAAGGTAAAAATATATATACGTTTGTCTGAGTGTTTGTCAGATTTTTGCACACCATTTTAACCTAGTAATATTTACCCGTCAACATGGCAAACTTTACTATAGTAAACTGCGCTGTTCGAATGGCGTTTGTCAGCTTGTTAAATTAGGTCACTGAATTAAAATAATTTTCAACGAGCAACACTTATCTTATATTAACATTAGGTTAACTAATGTGAAATTTTGTTCAGGTGTTAGTATAATGTTGGCCAGTAGCCTATTGAGAAAAAAATCGTATGTTAGCTATGTTAGAGAAGTTATATGGCTAACTGTTAGCTGCCTTTCTAGTTTTAGAATTAGTTTGTTATAATTATTAATGGAATTTAAGATTTACTGCATTTTTTTGTGTTTGTGTTTTAAAGGCAACTGCATGAAGCATCAAGAAAGACGAGCATCCCAACCACTGATAGTTCATGGTAAGAGAACAATATGGTTTTAAGATGTTTGTGTATTCTATGTGGGGTTTTCCTTTTAAAAGTGTGCCATTTTCTTCTACTTGTTTTTCAGAGAAGACGTTTCTGTCACTAACAAAGTGGATGGTGAGCAAAGGTGGTGGCCACGTTATGGAGCAGACCTGGGTTTTGCAGATGGCTGTGTATTCTTTGGCTGCATGTCTTTTTCTCCATTATGTTATTGCTGCCTATAGATTCTTTGTGAGGATACAAGATAATGCACTGCAAAACGTCCTAAGACAGCGGAAATGGTGAAGATGCACTGTTCCAGCAGTTTAAGACTGTATTTTTAAGTGTTATACATGCATTGTTTTAAATAAAGTATTTGATATTTTGTAATTATTGTGTCTGTTTTAATTGAATGTCAGTAGTACCTATGTAGAGTAAAAATAAAATACATTTAAATTAATTCAATATAAAATTATAAAATCCACTGAAATCTATATTAAAATGAATGAATTACAGTAGTATACTGTTGAATTTGACCTTTTTAATAGTATTTGGCTGTAAAACAGCTACAGTTTGCAACTGTAAATGAAATATGGTTTACTACTGTAAATTCTAATTACAGTAACTTACTGGCAACAGTGTTGCCAGTAAGTAAAAACCCTTTGAAATGTCTAACAGTGTACAGTACACAGAATAAGTGAAAATACCCTTCCAGAATCACAGGACAATCCACAACTATTCAGAATTACAGCAGCTCATGTCTTTCTATGGTACTTTAACACATCAATGAATTCTTAAATATACTGTCGCATTATATTTAGTCCAAAACAGATTATTTATTGTATTTTATGTAGTTATAAGTGTCATGTGACTCACCATGTACAGTGATGTTGAGAGGATGACGTTTCTCTCCAGATTCAGACTGACACCAGTAAACTCCAGTGTCAGATGTGCTGAGAGAGACGATTCGACATATAGATCCTGTTTGTTTTGAACAATCTTCTGTGTTTCTGTCTGTGTATCTTCTCACTGTCCATCCAGTAGAGTTACTCTGATCCTCACAGCTCAGAGAGAGAGAGTCAGATGAGAAGTGTTGACTTCTGCTGGGACTGACCACCAGAGACACTGAAGGACAAACAGCTGAGAAGACGAAAATTTCAATTCAAAACTGACAGCACATGTGTTTGTGAAATAAAATCTGTAATTAAGAACAATTAAGATGAATTTTAGACTAAAGTTTGAAATAAAAAGGGTCTTATAATGCATATATTATGAGTGTCTATTTGATAGCACTTCTGATCTGGTTTAGACTGAGCAATGGAGGGAAGTGAGAGCAGGTTTTTGACATCATTTGTTTCAGATGGTTTTGCCTCCCTGTGCTAGAGACTGTAATGCAACACAAATACAGATGAACACAAGCATAAATAGTGTCACACAGACTCACCAGTGATCCACAGTGGCTGTGTGTTACTGTACTTTGTGTAATAGGCCGGTCGTCCTCTCTCTGCTCTGCACGTATAAACTCCTGTGTGCTGTAGAGCAGCAGGACTGAGAGTGTAAGAGCCTCCAGCTCCTCTGCTGCTGTCTGACAGATGATCATCATCTCTGTACCAGCTGAACGTCCAGCCTGTAGAGGAGCCTGTAACCTCACAGATCAGAGTCACTGAGTCTCCTTCAGTCAGCCACGACTGTGGAGACACTCGCACTGCTGCCTGAGCTTCAGCTGAACAAAACATGAGGAGTTATAGAGCCACAGAGAAACTGAGAGAGAAGCTGTTCACACTGATAATAATGAACAAACACACAAACTCACCTGATACATTCAGAGTAACAGCATCACTGCGCTGAGAGCTTTGTTTATCCATCTGTCCTGCACAGGTGTATTTACCACTGTGAAAATGATCAACACTGCTGATGTTCCACTCTTGTGTTGAGATACGGCTGACAGAGTTTTTATATTGGTAGTTTGTTCCCACTATTTCCCATCTGTATGTCCACTCAGTGTCTCCTCCCCACTTTATATCACATCTGAGAGTGACTGTTTCTCCTCTAAACACTCGTTCATCAGGCCGTACCGTCACCACAGCTTTAGGAGTCGCTGTACAAACACAGATTATTATTTATTTTTTATTCAAAGTTTTATAAGTTCTGTAGATTTTGTCTGTGATCTGTATGTTGTGTCACATGCTATATTCTCTCTCACCTGTAACATTTACCCACAGTGCATCACTGTATTGTGTGTAGTAGACTGGTTTCCCTCTTCCAGCTCTACACCAGTACTGGCCTCCATCAGACACTGAATCAATCTTCACTCTGTAGGAGTTTGTTTTTGTCTTCTTTGTCTCAGAGTTCAGTGTGTGTTTGTACCAGTAAAAGTCCCATCCAGTGGACGGATCCATGCGACAGGTCAAAGTCACTGTGTTTCCTGTCAGTGCAGCTCCTGCAGGATCTGATGTGAGTTCAGGCTTTGGCTTCAGACCTGCAGGAGAACAAGAACAGATTTATGTTAGACAAATCATTGAGTATTTGTCTGCATCAGAACAAATAATTCTGACATTTACACATCCTGCACTCTCTACAATAAGCCTCATTTGTGTATGAAGAGGCAAGTTGTAATGCACATGACACTGCAGTATGTCAGAGCATATATTGTTTGGTTGGTTACATTCAGCTCAGTGGCGTACGGGACACCCCCGCAGCCCCCGCGGTGCGTGGGGGCCCCGGCCCTTTGGGGGGGCCCCGTCGCAGGACATTCTAAAAGGCAGTGTTCCGGGACGCGAGCCGTGGAATGGGCTTAGTGTTTTAAAAAATAACAACAGGGGAAAATAAATTTCTCACATTTCACATGTCATAAACACTGTAGGCCTACTTCTAAGACAACTGCACCGTAATCAAAGTGGATATTTTTACACTTAAAGTGGCTTATGGATCCCCACACATGACAGGAAAGGTTTTTTTTTTAAGCGTGCGCACAATATAATTCGCTCCCTCCTTTTACTAAATCGTGTGCACAACTTACTAACTCCTTCGTTGATTTTATTCAACTAAATCCAGGTCACGATTTGGTAATGTCGTGTGCACGACTTAGTAAAATGAGGGAACGAATATAATAAAAAAAAAATCATAATAATAATAGTAATAATAATAATAATGAAGTACGGGGTTTCCTTTAGGCTACTCAAAAAGAAAACAACACACACAGAGAGTCCTGATCTGGTTAACATATCTTGCGCTTAGTCATAGCCAATTATAGCATCATCTTTTCTAGATTTTGGTTATAGTTTAAAACAAAATAATAAATTTTCAACGCTTTAAAGACATTACAGTATTTTTCAATATATTTAAAATGTTTGCTGCATAGTTAAAACGCGCTACTTGTATAAAATTGCGTTTTGAGAGGAAAAACATACGTCGCATGGCTGGCATCTAATAATTACATTCAGAAATAATGTAGGCTAAAATACCGGTAGCCTAAATCAAAATTTTTGAAAAACATTAAAAACACAAATAGGCTATTTTATTCCCTTCTCTCCACAACATTATCCTTCACAAAGACTATAACAGTACCGTGAGGCGCTGGTCACGCTGAATGCAACAACGGACTATTTAAATTGAGCATTGTAACTTTTATGTTTCTTTAAATGTATTGTATTTTGATAATGAACAGGCTGCGATGTCAAGGAGCAAAAATGTTGTGCGAGCGCTGAGGCGCCGGCGCGATCACACTGCATTGTTTTCCCAACTGTTGTAATTTAGTCTTGCTGGTTGGTGAACTACAAGTTCCGTTGCGTTTGGAAAATTCTGTGTGCAGTAATTATCAGAATATCTCTTCGCCTGTCTCTGAAAATGTCCGGATTTTGAAATCAACCTGCTGATGCTCATTTTAACAGGCTTTAACTAGTGATTACAGTATATTGAAAAATATACATAACCGGAAGAATCGATACACTGCTTCGACAAGCGTTTCCGGTGTTCAATTCCGTTGCGATAAAGGTCCATTGAAACTCAGCACATTTTTCCCTTTCGTTTCGTTAATCAGTTACTGATTTAGGTGAAATAGTTTTAAGTAGCCTATGTTTTTGTGCCCTGGTCCGCTGCTGCGAATGTTTCAATGGCAAACGCTTTAGCGGTTCCCTGTCGACTTGTCACCAGATTTTGCCATTAAATATACCGTTCGTTCTCAAAATTTAAAGTGATCAAGACATTTCCCGGAGCACAATGTTACAAGAAAGACTGTCCAGTTTAGCTCTTCATAAGTATCGAGAACGCACAAGCTCGCAACATCGACATTAAGCTGCAGTCAGTCTTTGCACACCAAAACGCTCGGAGAACGCAAAGGATTCGGTGGAGTTTTGCTTGTTTGTGATTGTCAGTTCATAAAAAGAATAAATAAGCTATAATTACAAAAGTTATGTATAGAAAGTTATTTTTTGTCAAAATATAGCATTTATAGTTATTCCTTTAATTCAATAATAACGTCAAACGCATCAATGCAATGAAAATTCACCACATTCATCACTGATAAATCAGTTATGTAAATGGAGGGACGGACTCAGATGCACAATACATTTTCATGCAGGACATCACTGCTGGTGGGAGGGGCCCCATCTCGTTCTTTGCGGGGGGTGGGGGCTCTAAGGTGTGCAGTATGCCACTGATTCAGCTGCAAGTGTTTTGTGCAAAATATACATTAAATACTGGCATAGTGAATCTGCTACTGCCGTTCTTATACAGTTCTGCACCTAAACAGAACAATGACAAAAAGTGAATTGCTTCAGTCTTCTTATAAGAACAAACGTGGCTGATAGATTATAAGAAACAAGCATTAAACGATAAAAGATGTGAATATGATCACTCACCTGATACAGTCAGTGTAACAGCAGCACTGATGTCTGATCTCTGTGAGTCTGATCTCTCTCCTCTACAGTTGTATTCACCACTATCAGACACAGATGTGATGGTGTAGACTCTCTCAGTGACGTGTCTGATGACTGAACCATCTTTAAACCAGCTGTATGTCCACTGAATGTTTCCTCCTCCCTGTATGTCACATGTGAGAGTGACTGTCTCTCCTCTGAACACACGCTGATCTGGCGTCACCTTCACTACAGGTTTTGGTCTCTCTGTATCAATACACAGATGAGTAGATATTCATTAAAACAGCATTACTGTATCATGATAACTTTTCCTTATAGTATAATACATATTACA
Organism: Labeo catla; assembly: GCA_012976165.1. Taxonomy (NCBI): domain Eukaryota; kingdom Metazoa; phylum Chordata; class Actinopteri; order Cypriniformes; family Cyprinidae; genus Labeo; species Labeo catla. The sequence goes on along the minus strand of VONZ01001314.1, from coordinate 113,964 downwards.
TTAAAGATCACTAGAAAACTACAAGCAGGTGTGTTTGATTAGGGTTGGAGCTAAACTCTGCAGGACAGTGACCTCCAGGATTAAAGCTGCCCAGCCCTGGTTTATGAGGACAATGATATTCAACTCACCTGTCACAATGAAAGAAACAGTATTTGATTGTGATGAGTTTGGTCTTTTATCTCTCTGTCCTCTACACCAATACTGACCCTGATCAGATATAATTACTCCTTTGATAATGAGAGTGTCTCCATTTACAGTGTAACGCTCAGACGTCTGTAACATTACACTGTTGTCTCTGTTGCCTTTATACCACTCATATCTCCAATCAGGTGTCCAGTCAGATCTCCAGTCATTTCTCCATCTCCAGTTAATGTAAGACTCAATCGCACACTTCATATTGACTGTCTCTCCAGTGAATACAGAACTGGTTGGTGTCACAGTCAGTGTAGATGTGGGTAAATCTGTAAAGAAAGAAGAAGATGGAGCTTGTTCAGTGAACTAGTCAGAAACATGATCTGATAATCTGAGTTCCTGTATTTGTGTAACACTGATGTTAAAGAGGAAATATGAGGAGAGTGATGGTTTCTCCTCTGTCTGATCAATCAGTGCGATTCAATTTTAGATCATCTGAAACAATCATGAGACTTGTGAATGTGTTATTTTTTTAATTCATGCATGTATTATTAAATAGCAAAAAATAAAATTGTTTTATGTTATGCTAAGGAACTTCAGGAGCTTGTAGATTCAGTGTCAAAACTGAATCTCATTGTCAGGTAGAGTGAATTTATGAAGACAATAATGTTCGACTCACCAATTAAAGTAAAGTGAGACAAAGCACTTATTTCCCCCAATGAAAATAATATTATTTGTAATCTCATATAATATTTGTTTTGATCTGCTTTTGTCATTAGTTTTCTGATCTCATTGTTTCTGTCACATCCGTCACATCCTCAGACAAACACCTCTGACTCGCCATAGAAAGCAGAATGAAGCTCCTGGTGAAGGAGAGCTGAAGACCTCCAACTACAACCTCATATGAGGAGCAACTGAATCTCAATCAACTTCAACAGACTATCTGAAGACTTCATGAACTCATTTAACATCATTATCTGTAAGTCACCTCATTCTCTCTGACTTCAGTACAAAACTCATCTATATTGAATTCTCTCACTAAAGTCATTTTAGTCATGAATAACACATATAACCAGTGACTACAGTAAATATTAGTTAATTATATTGTGTAATGATTCACTTATGTCATGATTTGGTTTTATACTTGATACTGATCTCAATATATGAAGCTCTCATGATACTCTAAGCAAAACAAAAATAGAGTTAAAATGTCAGGTTTAATTTTGAATTATTACATCTCAGGCATTTGATAAAGAGTTAACAAAAATAATGTTGATTAAAATTCTAAATCTGGTGTTACATCATGAACGGACTTGAATAGTGTTTGGTTTGGTTCTTCTCCCTCATGCAGAGGAAAACAATGACACCAGAAAAGAAACATTCATGATTCTGCTTAAAAAATACAGTTTAATTTTAGAAACAAATGCTTTCATTTTGAGTGACTACATACATATCAGATGTTTTAAATATTGTATGTTATTAAATCATATATTTTATTCAATTGATTAATAATACATTAATAAACATGGAAGCTCAAATGTAAGACCTTCTGTGTTCATTATATTTAATGCACCATTTTTTATGCTAAATTAAATCTTGTGTTTCCCTGTTTTCTGTTTAAGGACTTTTATGTTGAAGTGTTTTTCTGTCCCCATTGTTTCAATGTTCACTTCCTGTGTTTTGTTTCCGTTTCCCTTTTTGCATTGCTTTCCTTGTTTGTTTCCATAGTTACAGTCATCTGTTACCATGGCTACTCATTTCCTACACCCGTCTCTTCTTATCTTTATCATCTCCAGTGTTTCTTTTGTTTATTGTCTGGTTCTACATGGATGTATTGTGTGTGTTTATTTCAGTTCCTGTATTAGGTTTATCTTGTTCACTGCTTAATTTACTTTTGTTGTCTTGTTTAAATAAGTTTTAAACTGCACTTTGATCCAACTTTCTGTTTTACTGAAACAGCCACGTTACAGAACACCACACACTCATTTATCCTGCAGTCACATTAATTCAGCTGAATCAACAACCTGTTACAATCCACACTGATCTGTGATGATCCTCGAGAGTCAATTAGTGAGTTCCTACATTGTGATGGGGAGATGAGAGCGATGGTCTCTCCTCCGTCTAATTCACTACAGGTTTAATGTGGTTCAACATCAGATCATCTGAAACAATCATCAGACTTACAGTGAATGTGATCTTTTTTGTTTTCCCTAAACTTAGTATTATTTTATGTTACACAGGGAACTTAAGAAGCTTGTAGATTTAGTGTCACATCTGAATCTCATTTTCATGTATCAGAGTGAGTTTAGGAGGACAATGATATTCAACTCACCCTTCACATAGAGATAAAGAGAAGAGCTGAAATGTGATGATTGTGGTCTTCCATCTATCTGTCCTCTACACCAGTAATGGTACTCATCAGATGAAATAGCTTTTACAATACTGAGAGTGTCTCCGTTTACAGTGTAACGATCAGATGTCTGTGATACTGGCTTGTCTCTGTTGCCTTTATACCACTCATATCTCCAGTCACTGTGATCAGGCTTTATCTCACACTTCAGATTGACTGTCTCTCCAGTGAATACAGGACTGTCTGGTGTCACAGTCAGTGTAGATGTGGGTAAATCTGTGAACAGAAGAAAACAGACACTTGAAAATATGTGGCTTAATGTTGTTGATAAAATGTAAAATGGTAAAAAAGGTAAAATGTGATACATTATGACAAAAGTTGTGATACATTTTTTAATTGGTTTATTTCATTTGTCAAATCAACTGGATTTTGAAATAAGAAAGTTATTAAAACGGTAGGTGGAACTGTTTTTAGTCAGAGGTTTCAATTTTCAGCATTTATTAAACATGACGACATACTGTATAAGCTTAGAATGTTTTTAATCTTCATATACTTATGTGTATCATCAACTATATCAACTTCACAACTTTCACTCTGATCAACTTTCTCTGTCAACTCAGAGTTTGAGCGTGTGCACGTGAAAATGTGACATCATTAGCAAACAGCCAATCACACGCCTTGAAACTGTGATTCACTTCTCATGAGAGCCAATCACTGCCAAAGATTAAAAGACATAATACATATAAAAACATAAAAATATGAAGAATGTAGGCACATTTACACAGAAAGATGAAAAGAACTGTCCATGAAACAGAACAACTTAAAGAAAACATATTAGTACAATCAAAATTGGTTTGGTTTTGTCAACTCAAGACTAATCCTGTAATCCTGAGTTTGCTGAACCACCATCATGATACAAACCACAAACATGTGTTTCACAAAATCATCATTAGAAAACAGATACAAGTTCCATTAAACTCTATTGGTAACAACAGAACCTGTAATTAACAGAGGTTTAGATGTTGATATTGTGTAGAAAATGTTTAATTTAAAGTCACCACATGGATAGTGTTTGCTTTAGTTGGGATCTTGACTTTAACTTTTTTAACATAATTTATTTCTTTTTATTTTTCTGACTGCTGTAATTGTGTTTATAAGCCACATTTGTTATGGTTAAAAAAATAATAATAATAGATTGGCTGATGATGGTTGATTCTAGAGTTTAATATATGTGTGATGTTATTAATCTCATGTTATTGTTTTGTTTGAGTATAGTGTTTTTTGAATGAGTTTTAAAACACAAATCTGTATTATTCAGACACACAGAGACAACATGAATCAGCGAATGAACCTTAACAATGATGACAATCAACATAAAGCTTCATGCTGCAGTGCATGATGGGAGCCACCATAATACAAACTCATCCATGACTTCCACCATGCACTGCAGCATGAATAATTTATACAGTTGAACTGTCTTAATATGTTTCTTATTATTTGCTTTAATTGTGCTGTTGATTGTTGTGACTTTAGCTTGTTTTATGTTCAGAGTTGATCTGTTTATGTGAATTTGTTGATTGTCATGATTGTTGAGATTCTTCCTGTTCAACAAATAATGTCTTTAAACACTCGTTTACAAAAGACAGACTAAGACTAAGTCAAAGGCCAAGTAAAATCAACTAAATCAATTTCTATTATGGTGATTTCAAATGAAAGTATAATTTTCAGTAAAACCCTCATCATCTAAACCTCTGTTCATTCTCAATATTAACTTATGTATACATATGCAAGTGGTAACTACTTTAAATGCTGAAGTTAATGTGAGATTTTGAGGCTTGAACCTTATATTAATATACGTACTTCTAACAATATATTGTCAGTATCTGATTACTAATGTAGATTCAATGTGCACATTAATGCAGACAAAACATTTTCTATGAATATCATTTACTAAAATGAATATAAAATATAGGTCACTTTTTAATTTATTTACTTTATTCTGTCTCTAAACAGAAACACCACTGTGGTAAAATAAGTTAAATGCTGCAGAACAAAAGAACAAATGAACACACTCACCTGATACTGTCAGTGTAACTTCATCACTGAACTCTGAGTAATGTCGAGTGTTTGACTGAGATCCTCTACATCTGTACACACCATCATGAGATGAATGTACAGATGAGATTACATAGTTCTGTTTTTTTCCTATGATGCAGTTTTGATTTCTGTCTTTATACCAGTTGTACTGCCAGTCTCCTGTCTGCTGTATGTCACATGTGAGAGTGACTTTCTCTCCACTGAACACATTTTTATCAGGATGAACACGAACTACAGGTTTGGGTTTCTCTGTGAAATGAGCAAACAACACACTTCATGTGTTAAAACTCAAAATGAGGTTTTCACTTTCAGTCAGCAGTACAGTATCTGTTCTGACCAGCAGGTGGAACTATTTTCATCCACAATTTCAACAAACTATTATGTATTTATAGCCGATGAGACAATAATGGGCATCAACACAATGAAACTGAAAAATGATGTCTGTGTCTGTTCTCAGCCTTTCATCTCTTACACATTTTCATAACAAAACCATATTGAATGAATAACACTACAGATAGTAGATGCACAAGATCTTACAGACATACAGTCAATTAATTACAGTCAAAATTGTTGCATTAATCTAGCTTGCTCTTCTAAATTTAACATTCATTATTAAAATAAAATAAAATAAAATAAAATAAAATAGTAAAACTTTATTTCAAGGACCAATTCTCACTATTAATTTGTTGTTTATTAGCATATTGGCTGTTTATAAATACTTATAAAGCATGTAATAATGCTGAATAATAAACACATACTAAAAAAGTCATACAAAGCAAACATATTAAGTGAATAAATAAATAGATTTAATAAAAATTAATTAATAAAAGAAATAAAAAAAACTGAATAAATTTAATAGAATATAAAAAACTAATTAAGCAATGCAATTTAAATGCATTTAATAAAAACTTAATTTTATTTTTATTATTATATTTTACTTAAATTATTTATTCACTTTTTTATTCTTTTTTTGTTATTATTTAAATTTTATTAAATCTATTTATGCATTTAATATATTTACTTCATTATTTATTATACTTAATTTCATTAGGTTTTTATTAAATGTATTTACTCCAATTTATAATTTCCTTTACTCAGTTATTTTACTTAGTTATTTTTTAATGTATTTATTTTAAATTGTATTAATATGTATTGCTTAATACAGTTAACAAATAAACTAACAAATACAAAATGTATACAAAATGTATTTATAATGTACATATTTTTATAGATAAAATAATTAATTTTAAATGGATTGTATTGCAATTACGTTAACATTCCCTTTATATGATATACTTAACTACATGTTATATATATATATATATATACCTTTTGAGTCTCAAATACTAAAAAAAAAAAATGCTACTTTCAGAACCAACAGAATTACACCAAACATCGTCCCAGCTAGTCAAACACAGTCGTCTGAACATTACAGCATGAATAAATTATGCAGGATTTTTTTTTGTGCTGTTTGCTGACTTAATCTAAACTTTTTTGTTGTTGTTTTGTCATTATTGTTAGTTATTTGTTGTACTGTGATGTAAAGAGCTCATCTTTTAACAATTGTTGATTGTGACCATTTTTATGTTTTCTTCTCTTTTTTTTCTTTACACAGTGTAATTAGTGTATTTGTATCAAGTATACTTAAGTAGCACAGTTGGGAAAATGCACCTACAACTATTATATTAATAATATATTTTAACTAAAATCAATTTAATTTCAACTTGTTTTAAAACAGTGTTTTAACATAATGATGAACTACACGGACAGATGATTCTGTGTGAAGATGTATGACAGCAAAATATGGATAAAACACATCAAAGAGACAAATGTTGTATTCTGATGTAGACAAATAAAGTAACACAACACAATTCACATTTGTTCATTAAAGAAAATCAAATGTACTGCAGTATTACACAGTACCTTGAGTGAATCCAGACTGGATGAAGGACGTCAACACTACAAGCAGAAGAAACACAGATATGAAACATTTCCATTCATTCAACAATGCAAATCACAAACTGAAATGTCTAAAGTAAATGTAATGTACACTTTATGTATAAAAGACTTACACGTGCAAACACATTACAAGTGAATATTAAAGTTAATGTGGTTAATGTTTCACACCACTGATTCTTCACTGGAACAAAACAAACTATAGAAGTCCAAACCACATTAGGTCAAAGTGTTTGAGAAACACACACCCTCACTTCCTGTTTGACGCTGACAAGTCGACTTAATTGTGACTTTATAGTGACCAAAACAATTTGAACACTTAGAGTGTTTTCAGAAAATGTTTTAAATGAACCAAACCTAGTTTAGTTAAAGTCTGCATGAACCAGAAGTTGCTACTGATTTTTTTTTAGAATAGTGACGTATTTACAACTGAAACTGAATATTGAATATAGGGCTGGTTTTATTTTAGTGCTCCTCCTCTCTGTCTCTCACTCATGACAACAGAACAGTTTGAAGACTGTAAAGGATGTTCAGCACAATCTGTCAAACTGACGTCATCAGAGAAGGAATGTCATTACAGAGCAGAAGCAAATGTTCAGAGTTTGATTAAAGATTACCAAGACTATTTCATTATTATTATTATTATTATTATTATTTTAGTGGATTAACTTGCACAGATTAATTGTTCACCTCAATGCTAATGTGTGCTAACTAAGTGAATAAAGTCAATTTTGATTTCATTAGGACATTAAAGTGAACCAAAAAGGAAACTAGCTGTGAATGACCTCAGTGCTTTTGATGTTTGCAATGTAAATGGAACCAAGTTAAAACAAGTGACCTTTAAGAAACGTGCCACAAGCACAGTTTTCACCCAAAACATTTCACAAAATTAAATTATGAAACAAATATGTTGTTGTTTATATGTTAATGTGATGAACTACAGCTGTGCGTTTTCTGCAAAGAACATGAGAACTGACTTCACACATGTGCTAAAAATGACACTGAGACAATCTGGATAAAAATAATTGAAAAAGTGTCTCAGAAAACAGAAGTTAGTTCAGAGAAAAGCTTGAGCATCATTTGTTGGTGGATGCCACTTATATTTGATATATTGTGATTAATGCAATGACATTTAGACATTGGTAAGTGTGATTCAAGCATCCAATTATTATTATTATTATTATTATTACTATTATTATTATTTTGGGCCACTATGTGGACAAGTCATTTTCTATAAGGGGGTGAAGAGAATTAAAAGTGATTGAGAAACTTGCATGTTTGGTCACTGTTCTCAAACTCTCTCAGTCTCTAATGGAGATTCTATTTAAAGATACAATATCATACAACACCAAACCAATATTAACACAAATACATTCGATTTAACTGAACTACCTAAAATAAGAAGAACTAGCAAAAGCACATGTCCACAGGGCCTCCATCTTTCACAAGCAGCACAGATCAACAGATGTTCTCTGAAACTCTGTATCTGATCCACATGTAACATATCATCACACTGAATCAATAAACAATACAATAAGCACTGAAACCCTCCTACACACAGCACATCATTTATCTTCAGCTGAATACTGTATTAAAAACAGAATAACAAAACAGAAGATAGTGTAGAATATAATGAAATACTCACAGAGTATGAGAGGCAGTGCACTGGACCCCATACTGACACATTAATAGACTGTTTTAACAGTGCTGTGTGCACTAAATCAGACACTTCCTGAGTTTCACAGTTCGAGAAGAGATGAGGGAGGAGACAAAACTCTACACAGAAATACATGAAGAAACAGGAAGAAAAAGACATCCATTAAAGATATTTAATCTTTTTTTGTGCATGCAAGTTACTGGAAAAGACAATGTCTTCCAGTAGTTGTTCTCACACAACATTATTTTCTTCATTCATGCTACCAGAGCCGCACACATTACAAACAGACCAATTATAAAGTAAAATCATGAGGTGAATCCTAATGTAGGCCTACTTATGTAATTCCTGCTCTTATTTGAGTTCTTCTCTCATCTACAATTACAGTGGCCCGGTTAATGGCAACTAAACTGTTTTTACACAATGATTGATATAAAGAACAAATAATACATCGTCTCTGTCATTAAATTCTGGCAATATCTGCACAATCACTTTGTTGTCATAGAAGTATTATTGCTTCACCATATCTCACATGTAAGACTTTGTAACAACAATAACCCAAAATCAAAACCAAGTGTGATTTATAGAAATATATGAAGAAAATAAACAAAGAAATTAAGTTTAAGATATCTCACTTCTCTTTTGGTACGGTCATACATTCAGATATAAAATATGAACACCAACACATTTAGAAATGACAAAGTAAATTTCATACTGTCACACACAAGCGACACATACAGTCTATAAAATGATTTTGATTCAGAGCAGAAGTCAAACCACGACCATCGGCTCAACTCTTTTATTAGGCCTCTTAACACTTCTGTCATTTTCTCACTTCAAACAAATAACAATGTGTCCTTAGTGATGAGCTGAAAGAGGGGCACCACGCAAATACATTTTCTCCAGTAAGATAATATTGATTATCCCTTACAAATATCAGCACTGCAAGTTTCGAAGTCAGGTGCTGCGCTGCTTTGTTTACTGCGGTTACCAGGGAAACGGTTATATTCCTGCCGAAAAGCGCCACTTGCTGGCAGAGAATTAATTTGCATTTTTCAATAATTTGCTCTCGTAAACGTGAACCGGTGGATCAACAAGAAGATAATGAATGATAAAACTCTAGATATAGCCTACACTAAGATATATTTATGTCACTAAATTAATATAATTGATTGCTAATAATGGTTTAAATTTATAAAATAAAGTAATATAATAATAATTATTATTCTAATAATTCTAATAATAATATAATTAATACGACCGTTTTCCTGTATTTTGGAACCCAGATGTTGACAAGTATGCAAATGAGATTTTACAGATCTAGGATTAGCTCAACTGGATGTTGTTCAGCCAATCTAAATTTGGGTGGGTCTATTGTGGAAAATGAATTTCTACACACTGTAAAGTAATGTTGGTCTGCTTATATCTATAATTGTGGTCATGATAATGTTGCATTTTCTCATTTCAGGTTGCACCGGGGATCCTAATCGTCTGGCCTAAATATACAAATGAGACGATACCCCCTCTCCAGACCATCAATTCCAGACGCCCAGATCAACCTGATCCTCTTCCTCCTCCTCTCTAACATTCTGAGCAATATACTATACTACTCGTGAATGTAATATAGGAACAGAATATGAGTGGTGCTTGGATTAGACGCAACGATGACGTTTAGTAGAAACGCCCATGATTGTGGTTTCACCTAGGTCCTTTAGCGAAGTATAAACTCCCCTTCTTCAGTGAATTTCTTAAATCTTTTTCAGCAGCGTAATCATAAAAACATCAGCAGATCTATCAGGAAGAGTAAAAGATGATAAAGGATTTGGAAAAGGAGGCGCTAAACTTCAACGAAAAGTTCTTCGCGATAACATACAGAGAATCACTAAACCCGCAATTCGTCGTCTTGCTCGTCGTGGCGGTGTTAAGCGTATTTCCGGGTTGATCTATGAGGAAACACGCGGTGTGTTGAAGGTGTTTCTGGAGAACGTTATTCGTGATGCTGTGACTTACACTGAACACGCTAAAAGAAAGACCGTTACCGCCATGGATGTTGTATATGCTTTAAAACGACAGGGACGCACCTTGTATGGTTTCGGAGGTTAAGTTATTTCTGGAAACAGAAACACAAACCCCGACGACTTTTAAGAACCACCCACCCTTTCACACAAAAACAAGTTTCTGAATTTTATAACTAGCTATGTTTTGTTTAATAATCAATGTGTATAATCGTTTTTAGTTATTGCAGTCGTTGTTCAAACGTAATACGTTCGCAGTTAACCAACGTTTTGAGTATAATATGTGTGTGTATACATATATATATATATATATATGTATATATATATATATATATATATATATATATATATATATATATATATATATATATAAACTGAGTAATAAACTCCTTGCTTATTAAATTGTAATGATACATTTTACCAAACAAAAAAATGCGGGAAAACCAAACAAAGGAACAGAAACGGATGGTGGATGGTAATCGTCAAGTATCGAGGTGATGGGAGGGATTCACATTTTCAAGCCTCTGATTGGCTTTACTGTGGCCAATGAAATCATTCTGTGGGTTGGTCCACGGAGATACAGCAATCACAGACTGCCGTTTTCCCTTTTAAAATTAGCATAGAGCAGTGCATAAAAGCCCATGTAGTCTAAACCGGGGCGTCGCTAGGGCTAATCCTTAGGGGCGCCAGCCCTGAAAGTTTTTATTCTAGCTCCGGATGTTTTTTTAAGGTGTGGCCCTATGATTTCCACAGAGTTTGTCAAAGTTCGAATTAATTAATCAAAAGTTCATCATTAAACTTAAATCAAGTCGCGATATGGACTAATATCTGTAAATAGTATGCCGCAAAAGACTATTTAAATATGAATCCTGCATGTTCTGCGTGTCTTTTTATAAATGTCTTTTTATCGTTTTCTACACATGTAATACTGACACGTGCAGTGATTTCAGCGTCTGCCGTTTCACTAAATGAGGGCATAAATACATTAACAACATCTTCAGAACTGCTCTGAGAGTCACTTCATGAGCATTTCACTGTTTCATTTGAGTAAAACAAGCGTAAAATATACACACAAATTTAAAGGTATTCACGGCAAGTCGGCAACCAGTCAAAATAAAAGTTTGGTTTAACTTTATTAATCATTCAGTATAATGTAGGTGCCTACTACTACTACTATTAATTAATACAAATGTGTAGATTTTATTCACACAATATTTATTCCATGTTTTACATTTTAATAGTAAATCTCCTTTATTTACCAAACATAAAATATAATTTCATTAAAAGATCAATTAAATCAATATTTTATACCTTCATCTGATAACCAGAAAAATACACAACACAGAATTCCATAAGGCAATTGTAAAAATAAATAAAAGTTGTTTTTATGCATTCAAATAAACAAACATGCTAAAACATATTTGGTAACAATAAAATGTAAAGTGAGAAAAAATAAAACATTTCATAGGGTCCTAAACATGTAATTTTTCTTAACTTTTGATAAATTGATGGTAAACTGTATAAGATTCATGGTTTTAATTAATTACACATGATTAACTACATTTTGATTAATAAAATTAAATTTAACCATTAAAAAGAAGACCAGAAAAATGAAAACAGAAAACAGAATTTAAAAAAAAATAAAACAGAATTTGGGGCAATTTTTTTTTTGCATGCAACTATATATTTGTTACAGTTATAAATACATTTTCAAATGTATTATTTTATTTGTCTAACATATTTTTGTAATGTTATAATTTTGTTATAATACTTTGATATGTTTGCTATTTGCAGTGATTACTATTTACTATTGTTAATAGTGTGACAAGGTATTTAACCTTGTTTAAAGGGGTCATCGGATGCTAAGTTCACTTTTTCATGTTGTTTGAACATTAATGTGTGTTGGCAGTGTATGTACAAATCTACCCTATAATGATAAAAATCCATGCAGTGGTTTTTAATTAATCTGTAAAAATAATATCCCCTTTTTCAAATCAAGCCGTTCTCAGATGCCTGTCGGTGTTGCGTCACACCCACAGAGGCCGCTCCTACGATAGTTGATTGACATGAGCTCTTACCTCAGACCAGCTGTAACAGTCCAGTAACTTTCCATGTTTTGATGCCAGAGCAGGGATGTAAGTTAGACAAGAATATCTCAGATTGAGCGATTGAGGTGTTGTATTGCTGTATGTAATAATAAACATAGTGGTCGTCATTTACTCCCGACATCTGAGCCGCTGAAGATGCAGTAGATTACATTTGTTTGTGAATGGAATGCGTCTCCCGATCTACATATGTCCGTCTACGTTCGCGCGAATCATTCATGATCCAGCTTCACTTACAACAGAAGTGAGTATAAGCGTTGTTTTATGAATCTTTGCGATCACCTTTCCTTATAACGTGGTAGTTAGGAAATTTAGCGGCTAAACGCAGCTAAATGCGGCTAATGTAAACAAGATCGTCATTCCACAGAGAGAATAGAGGGGCGGGGTGAGCAGAGCTCATTTGCATTTAAAGGAACAACCCCTTAGAATGAGATGATTTTTGTAGAGCTCATTCTGACAAGGTAAAAAGGGTGTTGTTTTACAAAACCATTGAGAATTTTTAATCAAAGTATATTAGAGACTTTTCATTAAGACCCTAAAGAATCATATCAACTTGTGGAAAATGGGCATCCGATGACCCCTTTAATGCCCCCGGACCCACCTAGAACGATCCAGGTTCAATCACTTGTGTCTAACAAAATCTTATGTGAGCATGATGTGAGCTCCCACCCACTACCACTAGCCCCTAATGTTTTGGCACCAGCCCCGGATGTTTTAAAATCCTAGAAACGCCCCTGCTCTAAACAACAAAAATTATTAAATTCTCAGAAGTTGTAAACGGATAATCATGCCCCAACCAGCAAAATCTGCGCCCAAGAAAGGCTCAAAAAAGGCTGTCACCAAGACCGCCAGCAAGGGAGGAAAGAAGCGCAAGAGATCCAGGAAGGAGAGTTATGCTATCTACGTGTATAAAGTGCTGAAGCAGGTTCATCCTGATACTGGAATTTCTTCCAAGGCGATGGAAACCATGAATTCTTTCGTCAACGACATCTTCGAGTGCATCGCCAGTGAATCGTCTCATCTCGCTCACTACAACAAGTGCTCCACCATCACATCGAGAGAGATCCAGACCGCCGTGCGTCTGCTGCTGCCCGGTGAACTGGCCAAACACACCGTGTCTGAGGGCACAAAGGCTGTGACTAAATACACCAGCTCAAAGTAAAGATTTATCTGATCTGATCAGCGAACCCAAAGGCTCTTTTAAGAGCCAACCAAGTTGTCTTTAAAAAAAACTCTTTTCTTCTCCTTTTTCAAAATTAACTTCTTTAATTATTATTATTATTATTATTATTAATATGAATTGTGAGTATTTCTCTTCTTTTTCTTTTTCTGGACTGCTGAAAATGGAAATTATAGTGTTTTTTTTTTTTTATTATTATTTTTTGTTTTTCTTTTGTTAGGGATAGTTTATTAAACATTTGACATAAGAACAAATAAAAAAAAAAATGTTTAGTTCCTTATTTAATATGTCAGGCTTTTATGGCTGTTTAATAATGAGAGTTTGAAGCTCAAATACTGATTTGGTGCAGATGTTGATGTTTATGTGGAGAAGATAATGAGATTAAATAAAGAGATAAATATCAGTCACTCTATGTCTCCCAATGTCATGGTAAAATTATATCGATTAGTTTTATGATCAAAGTGCTGTTTCAAAAAATATAATGCAATACGGTTGTTGAGAAATTAACAAATAAACAAAATTATGTTCAGATAAACAAGTTCTTCAACCCAGGAAATGTTTGACCTGAAATATTTCTAACAATATAAAAGTTATTTTAGAATCTGAGATTTTACAACCATATATATATATATATATATATATATATATATATATATATATATATATATATATATATATATATATATATAATTTAAAAAAAGTATAAAATCTCTCAGACAACAGAAGTCTAAAGAAAATTGTTTATCATAAAAAGAGTATCATAAACAAAATGTTAAAGGGGTCATCGGATGCCCATTTTCCACAAGTTGATGTGATTCTTTAGGGTCTTAATGAAAAGTCTCTAATATACTATGATTAAAAATTCTCAATTGTTTTGTAAAACAACACCCTTTTTACCTTGTCAAAATGAGCTCAGCAAAAATCATCTCATTCTAAGGGGTTGTTCCTTTAAATGCAAATGAGCTCTGCTCGCCCCGCCCCTCTCTTCTCTCTGTGAAAAGACGGTCTTGTTTACTTTAGCTGCGTTTAGCCGCTAAACTTCCTAACTACCACGTTATAAGGAAAGGCGATCGCAAAGATTCATAAAAAAACCCTTATACTCACTTCTGCTGTAAGTGAAGCTGGATCATGAATGATTTGCGTGAACATAGACGGATATATGTAGATCGGGAGGCGCATTCCCTTCACAAACAAACGTAATCTACTGCATCTTCAGCGGCTCAGATGTCGGGAGTAAATGACGACCACTATGTTCATTATTACATCCAGCAACACAACACCTCTATCGCTCAATCGGAGATATTCTTGTCTAACTTACATCCCTGCTCCGGCATCGAAACAAAAAGGGCGGACTGTGACAGCTGATTCGAGGTAAATCGCTCATGTCAATCAACTATTGAGGGAACGGCCTCTGTCGGTGTGACGGCACAACGACAGGCATCTGAGAACGGCTCAATTTGAAAAAGGGGATATTATTTTTACAGATTAATTATAAACCACTGCATGGATTTTTATCATTATAGGGTAGATTTGTACATACACTGCCAACACACATTAATGTTCAAACAGCATGAAAAAGTGAACTTAGCATCCGATGACCCCTTTAAGATGTAATTTGACACTATTAGTATAATGACATTAGCTGTTAGTACTTAAAAAAGTTCTTCAGTCTTGTTGATGGAGGTCTGTACAATATTAATATATCTGATATTAGTGATTTCTCAGTCTAAGCTTTTATTAAGAAACAGTTTTGTTTGTCCAATGTCTTTAAAAGGCAACTTTCAATAGTTTGCAGTGAATTTGACTGACACATTAAGAAACTCTTTTTGGAGAGGATGATGAGTCTGGAGGCCTTTTTGTGTTGAGTTTGCTTGTTCTCCATGTGTCAGTTTGGTTTCTCCCACACTCTGATATACAGCACAGGTGAATTAGAGACACTAAATTGTCTACATGAGTGTGAATGTGTGTCTGTTAGTCTTGTGATGGACTGGCCATGACCAGAGTGTTTCCCAGCCTTCAGCCTGAGATTCCAGCATCCTGTGACCCTACATGTGGTTTAGAGAATGGATGAAATATCAAGTTTAAGTTTATTCCTGTTACGTGGCTTTGGTCTTCAGTAGACGTAACTGTGAAACAAGCACACACACGTTACCCGTCTCAGGCCGAAGAGACCTGGAAGGGTAAATCGAACACCCACAGTGTAATGTCTGTGGAAAAGTAAGAGAAACATATGAATATGCTGCGAGCTCTGGCGATGTTTAATGAACTCTGCATTCTTTCTCATTTGTTTCGTCATAAAATAGTAACATGAATTGCACATTCACTTTCAAGAGAAAGAACAGTTTTTAATCACAAAATTGTAAACAATAAACTTCATATAAACTCAATGTAAACTTCATGTGTTTGAAAGTCTATGGGCACAAATAAAGTCCTTGTATTTCTGTAATCCAATGGCATGTGTATGTGAACAATACATTATATCAGGTATTCTAAATACTGTATAACTGTAAACAATCACATTACATTCACAAATGTTTCCCTTTGTTTACTCACATATTCAGTTTATGTAACTGTAAACAAAACATGAAATCCAGTGTTACCTTCTCCTTAAACAGGTCTGCCACTTTGTTTCACCTTGCACTTCACGTGGACAACGCCATTTTGGCTTTAACTCAATCTAATAGGAAACACACATTAAACTCACATAAATGTCCTTATGTACTTACAATCCACATGTAAAACTCTTCGAACACACTTATGAACTCATTTTGTGTACATGCTTGCTTATTTTTCGCTGTTTCTTTGCATATTTATTCATAGGTTAAGTTAATTACTGACTCGAAAAAAATCACACAAAATAACCAGCTCCTCAAAACAAATTGCATTTATCTGCACCCCATGTATAACGAAACCATCATGACTCATTTAATGTCATTTTAAGTGGTTAACAAACCATATTTTCCCTCACCTGAAAAGTAAGAGAAACACATGAATATGCTTCTTCTTCTTCTTCTTCCTCGTTTTTTATTGGCGGCTGGCAGTCTTAAATAGAGCATTACCGCCATCTACTGTGGGCGATGAATCAGAGACTATAGTATCTCTATTCTTAGACCATTAGGACTCAGGCTCCAGATGTTGCTGCGTGTTCAGCTCCTCCATCTACAGCCCAGGTACATGAATATGCTGCGAGCTCTGGCGATGTTTAATGAACTCTGACCCGAGCTGCGCAGTTCAACATCTCAACAGTGCTAAGCACCCTTTACAGGAGACACCAATAATGACAATTTCAGGGTCAGCCCAAAAATACATTAGGGGTTCATTTTTTTCTTTTTTGTTGTTTCTATATTTACACATTACACATTTATGATTTCGACCCTCTACACACAATATTTATTTTCAAAATTTAGTCCATCTGTTGTAAATATTGACATAGAACAGACAAAAAAGACAGAGAGTAAAGCCATGTCTGTCAGTGAATGTGAGAGGGAGAGAGACGGATCAGACAGAAGTTTTACCTCTTGCTCTGCAGCATTTGAACAGCAGATACGGACAAGCTGCCAGAAGAAAACTGAGGATGTTGAAGACAGAAATCTGACCTGAACATGACACTGAAAAACAGAAACACAAGCACATTATTAAGCAACATTATAGGGCCTCTGAAGACTTTTTAAAAGTTTCTTGGGGAAACTCCCGCACAAAGTTTTGTAAGTAAACACAAAAGCACTGAAATATATGATTTCATCTATAATGTCCCCTTAGCTCTGTATTAAAGGAGAAGTCCAAATCCAGAACAAAAATTTACAGATAATGTACTCACCCCCTTGTCATCCAAGATGTTCATGTCTTTCTTTCTTCAGTTGTAAAGAAATAGTGGTTTTTGAAGGAAACATTTCAGGATTATTCTCCATATAATGGACTGATATGGTGCCCAGAGTTTGAACTTCCAAAATGCAGTTTAAATGCGGCTTCAAACACTCGTCTTGTCTTGCTCTGCCTGAACTCTGTATTATAGTTCAAGACAGTTGTATGTGGAAAAACTCCAATCATATTTTCTCCCTCAGCTTCAAAAATCATTTCAAAATCATCCTACATCGCTGCAGAAGTACCGACCCAGTCTTTGCAAAGTAAACATGCAAAGAAGATCAAACACCCTTAACAAAAAAGGTAAAACAGCGATATAGGATGATTTTGAAGTTGAAGTTTTGAAAAGTCTTGTCTTCAGTAAAGACGACAGTAGGCGGCTGCAGTCAAGGCGAGTGGAAAAGAGCTGTAGAGAACAAAGCAGAAGTGAAATCAAAAACAGCTCAATGCGACCACTTGCTTAACACGCTCATGTTAAGGTTATGTTATGGTTCACGCCATATCGTAATTACCGTAATTTCGAGATGACAACATGTGACGTTTTACTTGGAGCTGTTCACGCGTTCTCAGACTCGGAATTATGCTTTTCTATGGCAACACTATCAACGCCTAAACAGAGCCTACGTTGGTCAGGTGGTACAGTGGTCATGTGGTACAAGTTGTAGCTCTCAGAAGACTCCCAGTTCACAAGTTGTAATTACGAGTTCTACCAGGACGTGAATGCTTTTTACAAGTAGTAATCTCGTAATTACAGGAATTCCGGTATGGCATGAACATACCTTAAAATCCACAGGCTAATTGGAAGCGCTCAGGTGTACAGAATGAGAATCAAACTAAATGAGAACAGGAACAAGACCAAATAAGGGCACACAGGAACAAAAGCAGGGGCGGAAACACAACAAAACAGGTCCAGAATCCTAACAGTTACAGTGTGTCCCGCTATTATTAAACTATGCTATTCTATGACATTAGCAATGTAATTTAGACCATTTATTTTTATGAGTTTTAATGAGAATCCAGAAAAAAAGGTGAATAAAGACTGATAATCGATGTATAGAAATCAGAATTCAGAAATTATTATTTCAAGAAATGTAAAGCATTTTGGCTCATTTATGTGTTTTGTGTTTTATGAGAGCTGTGTGTGGAGGGAGGCGAGTGTTTTTCTGAATGTCTGAATGTGTTTCATCTATTTGCTCACATTGTTTTGAACTATACTGTGTAGTTGTGTGTTGCGATCAGTGAGCATGAAAAACGTATATGCTGTAATTATGAAACAAAGTGACATATTTGTAATAGACAAGTGTGAAATTAGTGTGGATAAAAAATTATACTCTGAACCCCACATGGATTTACACAAACTGAGACAGTCGAAAAGTGTTAGGTTGTGCCCCGCGCTCCCCTAACTGGATACTCTGGAGTAAATAGACCAGTTAAAGGAAAATGTGATGCAAACCTAAGGATGAAATGCACATTTTGTCATTTAGTGGAGCTGAAGGATTTAGTGGACACTTCAGGCATTTCACATGTGAAGAGATCATGACACAGTTTGCAGAGGCCAAATCCTGCAGTAAATCAGATGCATCTTCATGATTTTGGCAGTTGAAGTTGAATGATTTCAGCTCAAATCTATGCACACAGCAAACAGAAGATATTGTTTCTTACAGCTTCCATTTGAAATAGCTTTGGCTCCCGCAGGTGAATGATAAAACAGCACATATCTATCTATGAACACATGGAAGGTGTTTCGAAGCACTCCAAACAATTATATATATCATGTGTATTCTTATTCAAAAGAAGCCTAACATTAAAAATGTTTGTTCACTCTGTTATTTTAGCTGTGGCCTCACAAAGAGTTATACAGAGGAATCCAACTGCCTGGTCATCGGCAGTCATGTGAGTCTGGCAGGCATGAGTCTACATGAACGTGCCTGCAGCAATACATGAATGTCAGCATCAATGCTAAAGTGATTATATTACATGAACACAAACCTCTTGTTTCTAATATTTGTTTGTCTTATGTTCTCAGGCATTGTTCATTGATTGCGTGTGGACAGTCGGTGGCGTTTCGCCCCTCTTTTGTCCTTTTGTTTTTTGTTTTTTTTTCCAAGGCCATAATCACTATAGACAATGAAGGGGACACTGCTGGTAGGCAGAGTTTACTGTTCACAGAAGCGGAGCACAAATTCCAGCGTGAAATGTCAGTTTATCAATGTAAGAGCAAGGTGTGATTGAAGTAGTGAAACATTTAATATTTAATAACTGTTTCATGGTAGAAACATTACTTATGGTAATATGCAGTGGTGCAAACTTTTTGTAAACATTTTGTAAACATATATAAACATTTTGCATTTTCGACATATAAACCATACAAACCAGTGAAAATAAAGATTTTAAGATATTATTTGCAGTTATTTGATGAACCTTTAACATCCACTGAACCTTTCCATTGCACAAAAAATTCATTATAGTGGAAAAATAATTTTTGATCATTAAAATGTTTGTCAGGCTTAAAAAAAGTTGGTTCTTTTAAGAACTGTTCCCTGAAAGCTGCTTTGGGGAACCAAAAATGGTTCTTCTGGTGTCGCTGTGAGTGTATTCATTTTATTGTTCATGCGTTCCTTGGGAACCGAACCCATGATCTTGTCATTGCTCATTTAGTTCACTTTTAAGTGCTAAATCATTTATAAAATGATTCATGTTTTCTCCAACCACTATTTTCTATTAGGTCTCTTGTCTTTTTTTCTCTGTTAATGTGTAGATCAGTGGTTCTCAACCGGGGGTCACTAGGGGGCCTCAGCGAACATGTAAGAGGGCATCAAGATGACATGTTCACCAATTCCCAAAACTACATATTTCAAATATTTAAATTTTTAATTGGTTTAGCTTAATTCAATGTTTGTTTGTTTCTTATTTTAAACCATTTTATTACAGTTTCCCAGAAACCAAGAAATAATGAACCTTTCTCCTGTTTACACTCGGATATTTCATTAAATTTAAAAAAATATATATATATATATATATATATATTTTTTTTTCAACATTCAAACAAAAAGCTTGATGCATCTAGTGCTATTAACATAGAACTACCTTTATATGGTTAAAATGACCCTATGTTAACAATTGTGAATAGTGAAGTCCTGCAAAGAAAACATACAAATGTTTTTGTTTTTAATTAAATTTATTTAGCGAATATAAATCAAAATATAAATTTATTAACTGTAGCAAGAAATAGCAAATACTTTTATATATGAAAAACATTAAATATCTAAAAGGATATGATTGCAAAAAGAAGTACATATGAAAATATATTCATGCAACAAATATAATCTCTGTCTGTCTCATTGTCTTGGCAAAAACACATCAGGCATTATTTTATAAGACAATGAACACATTGTATTTAACTCTTATCAACAAAGTGCCCAATTAACATTTATTTAATTCTACTGATGCTGCACAGCAATTAATGTAATAATATTTCAGGCAGTTTCACTTGTGTTAAACATAAGAGCTCACTGGAGAAGATGTTTTATTATACAATATAGATACATTTGTGTGCTTACATGTGTGCAGATAATACGGTCAATATGTATCTCTAAAGTCTTTCAATCAAGCATGTGCATAAGCAGTTCACTCAGATTAATTTGTTAAGCAATGCAAGCGTTACTGTTTCTGCTGGTGTGAATCTCCTTTAACCGTCTGTTGTCTTCACTGCACTCACGGACCTTTAAACAGGATGAAGATGAAGCATTATGGAGGTGATGTGATTAACACAAACCTTTGATTTTAGCTTATTCTGCTGATGATTTACAGTTTTAAGATCATGATGAACCTCACAAGTAACTGAACTGAATCACTTAAAGCAGATTTATAATGTAAAATAATCATTATATGCCAAAATCTGCATGAACAAGTGTCAATTTTGAGCTGCTTGTCAGTTATTGTGAAATTATTGTACAAATGTAACAGAATTCTTACGTGTTTTGTTCTTCTTCCTAATAGGTTGAGCATAAGTTGCATCACCAGCATCAGCACCTGAAGAACACAAAAGATAAATAACAATAAAATAATAATACAGTTTTATATTTCCTCAATAAGCCTTGTGACTTTAGGAATCATTCTGATCTGTTGAAAAATGGTGTGTGATGGTTAATTTTCTTTAAGGTTAGTGGTTTGACTGTGATAGTGATGAAGCTCGACTCTGTGTTTCTCTCACCTCTGTCTGTGTTGTGCTTCAGTTCAGAGTAGAAAGTGTCTCCAGATTCACTGCTTTTCCCTGATAGAGAACAACAGACAGAGAATGAATTAACATAATATACATCTGCAACACTAATACCTGCTAATCCAGTGAACCACAAAGAAACCACAGAAGACTGTATTAATTAAACATGTTAATATATTAATTAGTGTGAATATAATTTCCAGCCAACATAATTATGATTAAGAACCTTATTTTATTAGCAGGTTATGCTAAAATATTTATATTGTCACATGATCTGTAACCTGTTGCTGTCAACATTTCAGATCATCTCTTTATTTACCTCTGTGTTTGTCCTTAGATTTCATTTCCATCAGAAAACCATGAAATCCAGCACCTGTCATGAAAAACAGCAGGTTGGTTGTGTGACTCTCTAGTCTGTCTGCTCTGTTTTATTTTTTATCAGTAAAATCAGGCAGATCTGATTGTTGATTGTTGTGCTACATTTCAGAAATTAAGTGAAGTGGCTTTATCATTGTTGTTTATGGTTGTAAAGGGTTTATTTTTCTAATATTACAAAATAATTATATCTGAGGTAAATGTAATGAATATCATTCAGACGGTTGTGTTTAGATGCAGTTTGTTGTGTGTTTACCTTTGCCCTTGGTTTTCTTTTTGTCCTTGATATCGATCTGTGCATAAACCAGATCACTGGGTCCTGCAGTATCAATATCTAATACAGAACAGATCAATCATATTATTCAGAACATGGCAGAAATATTGTAATTTAGGAAAAACAGGATCTCACCTTTGCTTTTGGATTTCATTTCTTTTCTTCTGACTTCTGAGTATGTCACGTTATTTGGCTCTGTTGCGGTGTCGTCTAGAAAAATAATAATAATAATGATTCATTTATAATTAATTGTTAGAAAGAAATATACATTTTTATTTAATTAATTAGAAATGATTTAATGTTTCTGATGATGATTATATTGTAGTCAGAAGTGTAGTTAAGAGACTTTGTTTTAACCTTTGTCCTTTTTTTTCTTAACAGTGACCTCTGAATATGTGACGTCTGCCAATGGCTTCGGATCATCTTTAAAAAACAAAACAAATCTATAAACTTAAAGGTACAGTTCAAAAATATATATTTAAGGAATGCTGGTGTCCAAACATCATTGGACCCCACTGACTTCCTTGTATGGACAATGATTAATTTTTATTTCTTAACTGTCCCTCTAAATAATTAGTTATTGAGTCTGACCAGACTGTAGAGGAGAGTTTTCTGTTTGAGATTCTGCAGATTGATTTGGGTCTGATGTCTGGTTAATGTTACGCTGCTGAGAGCATTATGATCACTTAAGTGTATTTGCAGTGATTACAGTGACTCTTTAAGCTGTCATTTAGATCTTTTCATGAGCCTTTATTCAGAAAATGTATAATTTATTTTTTGCTGTTCAGTTTTATTAATCATACAAAATGTTATGAACTGCTCCACACCTTTGTTCTTCTTGTATCTCCACAGCAGCACCAGTGAGATGAAGATCAACAGGAAAACACTCAATAACACAACCACACCAGTGACCAGAAGAGGAGATAATGAAGCTGCTGAGACTGGAGAACAAGACAAGATCTGTGTGTGATTGACATACTGTATGATAAAATTACACACGTACATAAAGTCACTCATTATTCCCAGACCTCTGACTGAGATCCAGCTGTGGAGTGACTGTCCTCTCTCTGTTTTACAGTAGTAGAAACCCTCATGTGACTTTGAGACAGTAGTGATGCTCATCTCTCCTGTCGTCTGATTCTGGACGAGTGATTCGTCTTTATAGAAATCAGCTGTGAGGATCGGAGAATTTGTAGATTGATGTAACTACTATTTTTTTATATATATATATATATCTCCCAGAGAACTATGTAGCCCAGATTTGGTTTGTGGTTTGTATTGATTTATATGTCCACAACCAGAAAAAAAAAAACTTATTACAGACCACCAAGGGTTAATAACAATATTAATATTGCTATTTTATATTAAAAATTGGCACGTTATCTTATCCACTACGATGTTTACATTTAAATACTGCGTTTCATGGGTGGGCGGGGCTTACTAGAGAGAGCAGCTGCCCCTGAGGAGAGAGAAAAAAGAACTGACAATCCGTCCTAGTTCTCCGGAATAAGATAATGCAAATCCAATATTAGGGATGACAGATTGTTGTTCTCTTCTGGGGATGCTTATCTAATGGTTTAAAGGAAACGGACAGTTGTTTTGATGAACCTATGTTTATTGACCGGGATAACCTCCTCGTCTGTGGGAAAAGACGATGTCCCTGACACTTCAGGACCACATGTATTCTTCACTGTATTTCTTCTCACTGATTTCCAGTTTCAGTTTTGACTGGTATAAGGTGAATGTGGGTTCATATTTGAATTGTCTCATTGTGTATCAGAACTGGTTTAACTGGGTTTTTAGTTTGCTGCACAAATTATAGTCCTTTAATCTCTATGGGATATTTGATTTTGCATTTAATAATTTCATTAAAATATATGTCCTTGTTCTAATTCCCATTTCTTTGTGTATGTGGATATTTTGGGGTATTTAGGAGAGATTGTTTCCAGTTAAGCTTAAATACATTGGTAATACACAAACATAACACATAACATTTAGTTTAATTTATTAGTGTTTAAATTGAACACAACCCAGGGCCCCATTCCTGTGTGACATTTACCAAAGTAGTTCAGTTACATCCCATAACCATCATAGGAACAGAGGGTTACAACTACTAAGATCTACTATATAAGAACTACATATACATGTTCATAATTAATGTCAATAATGCAAAATGTATAATTAATTCTAAAGTGAAGATCATGGTAACCCACTAGTAATGACTGGGGTATTACCAAGTACTTCAGAAGGAATTACTAATTATTTGGATCCGTAAGTGAAGATCATGATAACTTCTTAGTAATAACTAATGTCATTAAAAACTATTGAGGTTTTTGTGAGGTTCTGGATAGTCATACTTCCTATGGCTTTGGTAACACTTTATATGTTACTAGTGGGTTACCATGATCTTCACTTTAGAATACGGATCCAAATAATTAGTAATTCCTTTAGAAGGATGTAGTAATTAAGTCATTACTATACAAAAGCTTACAATTATTACAGTCATTACTAAGGCGTTATCATGATCTTCACTTACGGATCCAAAAAATGAGTAATTCCTTCTGAAGGATTTGGTATTACCGGAGTCATTACTAGTGGGTTACCATGATCTTCGCTTCAGAATTAATAATACATTTTGCATTATTTACATTAATTATGAACATGTATATAGTAGTTCTTAGTAGCTCTCTGGGAGATATAAAAAAAATAGTAGCTAATAGTGAACTACCACTTCCAACTGAGCACTATTACTTACTGATTTGTTAGAGTTTCTTGTTAGTCAATAGTAGTTACTAGAATGTTAATAGTGCATTAGTCATTTGTTCCTGTGTAGTTATTCACTAATGATGGATCTGTATTCTAAAGTGTTACCAACTCATCTGTATTGAGTCTCTTTTGAGTGCCTTCATGAATATTAGCTGTGATCACAGTGACAGTGACTAAAATAAATATTGAAGATAGAGATGTCCATAACACTGTATGACATTACAGACCTAATTGTCCAGTGTGTTTCTGTTCACTCAGCACAAGTTTACTGATAAAGTGGATTTGAGGACTGAGACTTTTAAGTCACTTCATAAAATTTCATAAAAACTTAAAAAGTGCATAATGTAGTTAAAGTGCTCTATTTTCACATAATAATTGTGTGCTTAATACACTAAAAATATTAGCTATACATCTAAGTCTACTTAAATGTGAATGTATATATATTTAGTTACCACTTATAGTAAATTTGAACCCACTAGTGTATGAAAGATGAGTTCAAGTGTACTACAAGTGTAACTAAATATATTTTTAATAGTATATTAAAAGCACATTTAAGTTCATATTCATGCATGGTGTCCCAAAATATTTGAGTACACTTACATTAAGTTTATCTTATGAAGTACTAAAGAATATTTTTTTGAACATTAAGTACAAAACTAGTATGTGGAAACAGAGCACTTTAAGGACATTAGGACCTTTTTTGAGAAGGGTCTGGCTGCAGACATGCACCTGCACTCTCAGACAACTGCACTTCCGGAAGTGACGTCACTTGCAGTCTACAAACCCTCAGCTGTGTTGCCATTCTGGACTGCATGAAGAATAGGACGCATATATGAATAAGAATAGGATGTAGGAGCATATTGAGTTTAGTCTTTATCATCTTAATCCGTCATGCCACATTTTGCGAAGGAAAACAAAATATATAACCTGCATATCCATTATATTAATAAACTGTATATTGAATTTGATCTTTTAATTGCATCTTAATGCATTAGGCCATATCAAGTGTTAATGGTTTTCTACGGGAGGAAAAAGCTTAACGAGAGACTTTGCGCATTGCGTTCATTTTCTGCTGTTCTGTGGCCACGGATTTGCAGGTCTTGTTTTTATCGCCTACAGATGACTTGCAGGACCCTGTACATTACGCAAAATTAGTTTTAATCATTTAACCAACACAGCGTCTTGTCTCCACTGGCAACACGCACCATTTGTGAGGATTGCGGGTGACGTCGCAGGTAGCTGAGAGTGCAGGTGGCGAATGCGAGTGACATTGTAATGTAGTTTATTTTTTTCTTGTCTTCACCACCTGGCTACAACATGTAAAATGTTGAGAGATTCAATTAAAAAAAAAATAATAAATAAATATATAAAATAACGTAAAATAAAATAAAATAAAATAGACTGCAAATGACGTCACTTGCGGAAGTGAGAGTGCAGGTGTATGTCTGCAGTCAGACCCTATTGCCTTTTTTCACCTGGGTTGTTACTCTCAACTGAACTGTTTGTGTCATTATAGCTGTATTCTTAATAAAACAAGCATCAACATTACTGATAAAATGATATATGTGACATTGGATATTTGTAGAATAGCTTGAATGAAGCTGTGATTTTAGGGTGTTTTCACATATGATTTGTTTTAAAGGAAACAAACCCAGTTCATTTAAAGTGAACCAGAAAGGGAAGCAGCTGAAATTGACCTCAGTCCTTTTGGTGTTCACAATATAATGGACTCAAAAGAGATCCTGGCTTTAACATCACATTTCAGTCAAATTTAAAATTAAAAGGGAACACATGTACAAAGTTAATTCTCTCTGTCTCTCTGTGAAATGAGCAAACAACACACTTTACATGTTTGAAAACATTTCAGATGATTTGTGTAGCCTACATGAAACTGATTTAGTTTAATTTGCATTGTATTTTGCATGTTTATAACAAACACATCAAGTCATCTTCCATTTAAAAAAACTATAGAAAGTAAAAGATCACTCACGTTTTACTGTTATCTCAGCTGTATTACTGAACTCGCTGTAATATTCTCCTCGTTGTGCTCTGCACTGGTATCTTCCTCCATCAGAGACACTCACAGACTCAATTGTTTTATTTGCTGCATCAGTGGATTCAGTGTTTGGGTCTTTTTTCCAGTGAATTGTCCATCCAGTTGACTGTCCCACATCACAGCTCAGAGTAACTGTGTCTCCAGTGAACACTGAACTCTGAGGATTTACAGTCAGAGTCGGCTGCAGTTTATCTGTAAGTGGACAGTGATGCAGTGTTGAGTTCATTTATGTGTTATTCTAATCTTAATTACTACTAAAACTAGTGTTTTATCTCAGTTGCGATATGTTTTTTTTAAAGATAATATTACTTCATAACAATATTTATAACGTTATGCTGTTCGCACCTAAACAAGCCTACATGTTACTCACAGATTTTAATTGCTATGCGGTGTTGACGTGGAGGTGGTGATTGCGAGTGACATTGTAATTTAGTTTCTTTTGTCTTGTCTTCACCACCTGGCTACTGTTGTAAAATGTTGAGAGATTCAATTAGGAAGAAAAAAAACAAAAAACAAAAACAAAAAAATATATATATATATATATATATATAATAAAGTAAAAAATAAAATAGACTGCAAATTACATCGCTTACGGAAGTGCAGGCGTCTGAGAGTGCAGGTGCATGTCTGCAGCCAGACCCTATTGCCTTTTTTCACCTGGGCTGCCACTCTCAACTGAACTGTTTGTGTCATTATAGCTGTATTCTTAATAAAACAAGCATCAACATTACTGATAAAATGGTATATATGACATTGGATATTTGTAGAATAGCTTGAATGAAGCTGTGATTTTAGGGTGTTTTCACATATGGTTTGTTTTAAAGGAAACAAACCCAGTTCACTTAGAGTGAACCAGAAACGGAAGCAGCTGAAATTGACCTCAGTCCTTTTGATGTTCACAATATAATGGACTCAAAAGAAAACCTGGCTTTAACATCACATTTCAGTCAAATTTAAAATTAAAAGGGAACACATGTACAAAGTTAATTCAACGTCCGTATTAAAATGTTTCTTTGCTATAACTTCGGGAAAAGTTACTTTAAAAGTATTGTATTACAAAATTGTGTTACTCCCTAAAAGTAACTAATTATGTCACTTACTTTTTATAGGAAGTAATGCGTTAAGTTTACTTTTGTGTTACTTTTTAAATCTGGGCAGGGCTTGCTTGTTTGTTTGTAATATAAGTTCTATTTTTGGGAAATGTAAAAGCTTTTTCACACCAAAAACCTATAGGCTGAAGGAAAAATAAATTCATGTTTACAGTAGAAGTTCAACACTTTCACTCAAACAAAAGAAGAAGAAGAAGGTGAAGAAGAAATGTTAGTTTATCTTGAGTCGTTTTCTGCTTATTACTATGGTTAAATTGGATCACTGAAGGTCAGCAGCAAAAACACTGGTTAATAAAATGGGATTAAATACATAAAGGATATTTGTATTATTTCATATATTTAATTATTGCAGGTTTGCGTCATATTCTGAGTTTCATATCACTGTTTTTATTCATTCTGAGGAATACTGAATTTGTTTTTTGTTTTTTTGTTTTTTTGTAAGTGAGATGAATTAATGCATGTTCACATTTATTCTAGAACTAAAGTAACATCTTACTCATGTTTTCTCTCAACACAGGGACAGGAGAGCTTTCTTTAAAATTGCAAATGTAATGCATTACTTTACTAGTCACTTAAAAAAAAGTAATCTGATTACATAACTCACATTACTTGTAATGCGTTACCCCTAATACTGAATATAATAGTGTCAATACTGAATCATTTCTCAGAAATGAGGGGGTAAAACTGATGTTTTGAAGTAACAAAACTCACAGCTTCACTGTTTGCAGAATGAGACGCACAGACACAATTCACACACACAACTTTCATCCCTCTCTCTCTCCATAATTAATTAAAATCAATGCTATAATTCATGCATTCAGATACATGTGATCTTACTGCACTACTTCATCTGTGTGTTTGATTTAAAGTGGACAGAAAGCTAGAAGAATGCCTCGGATGTTTTTTTTTGCCTCCGTTATGCATTAAATAATTTAAGGTACAGTTAGTCATAGATTACATAAATGACAACACAATTATTTTGTATTGTTAGAGTTAACAGTTGGTTTATTTATTTACTTATATATTTATTTTTGAAAAATGTAATGAGATTGAAACGTCAGAAATAGCACTGCTATATAATAATAATAATAATAATAATAATAATAATAATATTAATAATAATAATATACATAAAAACATATCCAAATAATAAACTGCTTATAGTTCAACCACAAGCATTACTGTCATGTTGGTAAATACACATCTTTACACATCCTTGTGTAAGTGTTGTTTAGCCTGTTGATTTTCATTCATAGTATTTAGCTAACATAAAAAAAAAAATTAATAATAATCTAACTCTTATGACAAAGTATTTCAATGATGTCTACAATTATTCATTTATTTATTTATTATTATTATTATTATTATTATTATTATTATTATTATTATTATTATTATTATTATAAAACAACCACATAATCTTATATGTAAGTGTACTTTTCAAAATTAGTGTTAAAACAGTTGCTCAACAGGGATAGCTAGTATGTTTGATTAGCATAGCGTCAAACATCACAATTTACTTGAGTTGACTTTTTTTACTTTTACTTGAGTCATATTATTGTTCAGTACTTGAGTAGTTTCCTCCTCCCTGTATGTCACATGTGAGAGTGACTGTCTCTCCTCTGAACACACGCTGATCTGGCGTCACCTTCACTACAGGTTTTGGTCTCACTGTATTAATACACACATGAGCAGATATTGACTGAAACTGTTATAAACTGTTGTAAACTCAAAGCACTCCTTATGAGAGAAACACTTAGATTAAAGATCTGGTTTGCTTTTAGTTTGTATTAATTGCGCCAAAAATATTTGTAAATATTGGTGAAAACTAAATGAAACTTTCATATTCATATCCAGTCTATTTTTTTTCCACACATCAACTGGAGACTGTAAAACATTTACATGAATAAGGAGTGTAAAAAGTGTGCTGAATTAATCTTGCAGTTTGCTGATGCCAAGTGACAATTTGAATAGTTTATTGTTGCATAATTTGATCACTTTCTATTAAAAAATAAGCAAAATACAATATTCTGAGCTGAATTTGGTAAACAGTAAGACATTTATTCCCATTCTCAACAAAACCAGTTCAGACGACTGAATGTGTGACAGTAGAGTGAGTTTAGGAGGAATGAAATTCAACTCACCCGTTACAATGAGAGAAACTTTAGAACTTGATTGTGATGATTTTGGTCTTTCATCTCTCTGTCCTCTACACCAGTACTGATCCTGATCAGACTCAGTAGCTCCTCTGATAGTGAGAGTGTTTTTGTTTACAGTGTAACGATCAGACGTCTGTGACATTACACTGTTTGTGCCTTTATACCACTCATATCTCCAGTCACTGTGATTAGACTCTATCACACACTTCAGATTGACTGTCTCTCCAGTGAATACAGGACTGTCTGTTGTCACAGTCAGTGTAGATGTGGGTAAATCTGTAAAGAAAAAACAAAACATTACGTGACTCAATATTGTAATATTGTTTTATGAATGTGTTACAAAACTATGTTGTTTATACATTATTTTATTCATTATCTTTAATAACTTGTATAACTTGTAAAATTTGTTGTGTTTTGCTTTTGTCCTGTCATTAGTTTTCTGATCTGAGTGTTTTTGAGGAGGCTCTGGCTCCGTCACGTCCTCAGACAAACACCTCTGACTCTCCATAGAAAGCAGAATGAAGCTCCTGGTGAAGGAGAGCTGAAGACCTTTAACTACAACCTCATATGAGGAGCAACTGAATCTCAATCAACTTCAACAGACTATCTGAAGACTTCATGAACTCATTTAACATCATTATCTGTAAGTCACCTCATTCTCTCTGACTTCAGTACAAAACTCATCTGTATTGAATTCTCTCACTCAAGTCATTTTAGTCATGAATAACACATATAACCAGTGACTACAGTAAATATTAGTTAATAATATTGTGTAATGATTTACTCATGTCATGATTTGGTTTGATACTTGATACTGATCTCAATATATGAAGCTCTCATGATACTTTAAACAAAACAAAAATAGAGTTAAAATGTCAAGTTTTATTTTTAAAATTATTACATCTCAGGCATTTGATAAAGAGTTAACAAAATAATGTTTATTAAAATAGATAATAACCTTGAATAGTCTTTGGTTTGGTTCTTCTCCCTCATGCAGAGGAAAACAATGACACCAGAAAAGAAACGTTTATGATTCTGCTTATAAAAATACAGTTTAATATTAGAAACAAATGCTTTCATTTTGAGTGACTACATACATATCAGATGTTTTAAATATTGTATGTTATTAAATCATATATTTTATTTAATTGATTAATAATACATTAATAAACATGGAAGCTCAAATGTAAGACCTTCTGTGTTCATTATATTTAATGCACCATTTTTTATGCTAAATTAAATCTTTGTTTCCCTGTTTTCTGTTTAAGGACTTTTATGTTGAAGTGTTTTTCTGTCCCCATTGTTTCAATGTTCACTTCCTGTGTTGTGTTTCCGTTTCCCTTTTTGCATTGCTTTCCTTGTTTGTTTCCATAGTTACAGTCATCTGTTACCATGGCTACTCATTTCCTACACCTGTCCCTTCTTATCTATATGATCTTCAGTGTTTCTTTTGTTTATTGTCTGGTTCTATATGGATGTATTGTGTGTGTTTATTTCAGTTCCTGTATTTGATTTATCTTGTTCACTGCTTAATTTACTTTTGAGGTCTTATTTAAATAAGTTTTAAACTGCACTTGGATCAAACTTTGTTTTATTGAGACAGACACGTCACAGAACATCACACACTCATTTATCCTGCAGTCACATTAATTCAGCTGAATCAACAACCTGTTACAATCCACACTGATCTGTGATGATCCTCGAGGATCAATGAGTGAGTTCCTACATTATGACACTCTCACACCCTGTGTGTGTGTGTATTTTTGTTGATTGTCATGATTGTTGAGATTCATACACTGATTCTTAATGTCTGTGTGTGTCTGAATCTTTCAGTGCTTCAAACATTTTTGTGCAAAAAAAATGTGTTTAAAAAGTCCTTCAGATCACTGCTGGATCTCTTGCTTTAGTATCACAGGGTTTGTGTTGTAAAACTGTATTAATAACACTTTTGATCATTGAATAGACTTTGAGTGAGATCTGTGAATTAATGATATAATCATAATTAATAGCCAAAAACCACCTGATCACCTTTGATTTGATCTTCCTTTGCAACAAATAATGTGTTTTTAAACACACAGTGTTACAAAAGACAGAAAAAACTAAGACTAAGTCAAAGGTCAAGAGTTCAACTAAAGCAAACATGGTGATTTCAGATGAAACTATCAATTTTAGTAAAACCCTCATCAAATAAACCTTTTCTAATTATCAGTAAGAACGTCTGTATACATATGGAGGGAAAAAAAAAAAAAGTCAAACTGGTTAGTAAGTGCAGCTGGTGTTGAGAGATTGAATGTCTCTTCATATAAAGCTGTTTGTCAGTTGTTAGTAAACAGTCAGTCAGTTTCTGTTACAGCAGGTGTTTGTCACTAATGACACTCAGTGTCTGAATTCACTCAAATTCATTTTATTGTGGTGGACTATAGTAAACCCATGTAGAGAAGAGTGAAACAAACATACATGTATTTATTCATTTGTTTGTTTTTCTAAGGCTTTGGTTCTCTCACTTTGACATTGCTGCTAAAGATCATTAATTATTTGTAAAAGGACAAAACAATCACAACACAGATAAAATGAAGCAAGTGGAAACTATTTTAAATACTGAAGTTAATGTGAGATTTTGAGTCTTGAACCTTATATTTATCTTAAAATACTTCTAAAAATATATTGTGAGTATCCAATTACTAATGTAGATCCAATGTGCACATTAATGCAGACAAAACATATTTTATCTCATTTATTAAAATGAATATAAAATAGGTCACTTTTTTTCTGTCTGTAAACAGAAACACCACTGTGGTAACATAAGTTAAATGCTGCAGACAATACAGTGTTAAGAAAAACAAACAATGATTCTGTTGAAGAACAAAATGAACACACTCACCTGATACTGTCAGTTTAACTCCATCACTGAACTCTGAGTAATGTGATTGAGATCCCTACAGCTGTACACACCATCATCAGATGAATCCACAGATGAGATAGTTATAGTTCTGGTCTTGTTCTGCACTGTGAACTGTATTTGTCTTTATACCAGTAGTACCACCAGTATCCTGTCTGCTGTATGTCACAGAGTGACTTTCTCTCCTCTGAACACATTTTTATCAGGGATGAACACGAACTACAGGTTTCACTGTGAAATGAGCAAACAACACACTTCATGTGACACACAGTCATTAATTACAGTGACAGTTGTTGCATTAATCTATCTTACTCTTCTAAATTTAACATTCACTATTAAAAT
The DNA here is from genome assembly GCA_012976165.1 of Labeo catla. Classification (NCBI taxonomy): domain Eukaryota; kingdom Metazoa; phylum Chordata; class Actinopteri; order Cypriniformes; family Cyprinidae; genus Labeo; species Labeo catla. Next base: position 80,415 of record VONZ01001314.1, on the reverse strand, counting down.
AAAATAGTAAAACATTATTTCATTGACCAATTCTCACTATTAATTAGTTGCTTATTAGCATGTTGGCTGTTTATAAATGCTTTTAAAACATGTAATAATGCTAAAAATAAACACATAATAATAATAATAATAATAATAAAAACTATTATGAAGCTAACATTTTATGGTGAATAAATAAATAGATTTAATAAAAATTAAGTAATGAAAAAATGGTAGAATAAATTTAATAGAAAATAAATAACTAAATAAGTAACATTACAAAATTAGTGAATAAATGCATTTAATAAAAACTTACTTACTTAAATGCATTTGTTCATTTATTTTTATTCAATTTTTTCATTACTTACATTTCATGAAATCTATTTATTCATTTAATATATTCACTTCATTATTTATTATACTTAATTTCATTATTTTTTTAATTAAATGTTTTTATTATTTATTTTACTTTGTTATTTGTAAATGTATTTATTTATTTATTTTTATTAATATATTTTACTTAAATGCATTTGTTCATTTATTTTTATTCAATTTTTTCATTACTTACATTTCATGAAATCTATTTATTCATTTAATATATTCACTTCATTATTTATTATACTTAATTTCATTATTTTTTTAATTAAATGTTTTTATTATTTATTTTACTTTGTTATTTGTAAATGTATTTATTTATTTATTTTTATTAATATATTTTACTTAATACAAATAAACTATAAAGTGAAGCAATACATTTAATGCCAACTTAATAAAATTATAAAAATAAAAATATAAAAATATATTATTATAAAAATAATAATGAGGCGAACATATTGAATAAATCAACTGAATAAATAGATTTAATAAAAATTGAATAATGACAAAAAAAAATAGAATGAATGTAATCGAAAATAAATAACTAAAGTAACATTATAAAATTAGTGAATAAATTTATTTCATAAAAACTCTTTATAAAATTATTCATTTTTTATTAATATATTTTACTTAAATGCATTTATTCACTTCTTTTCATTCTTTTTCTTACTTAAAGTTTATTTATGCATTTAATATATTCACTTCATTATTTATTATACTTCATTTCATTAGGTTTTTCTTAAATGTATTTACTGCAGTTTACAATTTATTTTGCTTAGTTATTTATTAAAGGTATTTATTTAAAATTTCATTATTATAATTTACTTAAATAAATACATTTAATGAAAACCTAATTAAATTAATTTTTAATTAACTTATTTTTTTATTTTTATTTATATATTTTATTTAAATGCATTTGTTCATTTCTTTTTATTCTATTTTTCATTACTTAATTTGTAATAAATATATTTATTCATTTAATATATTCACTTCATTATTTATTATAATTAACTGATTTTACTTAGTTATGTTTTAATGAATTTATTTGAATTTCTATTCATATATTTTAATTAATACAGTTAACAATAAATTACAAAATGAAGTAAACAAATACATTTAATAAAAACTTAATAAAATTAAGTATAATAAATAATGAAGTGATCATATTAAGTGGATAAATGAATAGATGTAATAAACATTAAGTAATGAAAAAGAAATACATTGAATAATTTGAAGAGAAAATAAATAAATAAATAAATAAATAAATAAATAAATAAGTAAGTAACATTAAAAAATAGTGAATGAATGTATTTAATAAACTTAATTTTAATTTTATTAATATGTACTATATATAACATGTATAATTATATATGTAACTAATATATAATATATAACTTCTTTTTATTCTATTTATTTTTTCATTACTCAATTTTATGAATCTATTTATTTATAAAAAAAAAATGTTCAAACTAATTGTTTATTATACTAAATTTCTTTCTAAATTTAAGTCTTTATTAGATGCATTTACTTCATTTTATAATTGATTTTACTTAGTTATTTTTAGATGCATTTATTTTAATTTTTTAGTAATACATTTTACTTAATACAGTTAATAAATAAATTGTAAAATGAAGTAAATAAAGACATATAATAACAACTTAATTAAATTAAGTATAATAAATAATGAAGCAAACATATTAGGTGAATAAATAAATATATTTAATAATATTGAGTAATGGAAAAAAATAATACATTAAATAGAAAATAAATTACTAAAGTAACATTATAAAATGAGTGAATGAATGCATTTAATAAAATAAAAACTTATTTTTTAATATATTTTGCTTAAATGCATTTTTTCATTATATTTAATAAAAATGATTTATTTTTTAATTTATTCACTTCATTATTTATTATACTTAGATTTAATCAAAAATAAGTAATGAAAAAATAGAATAAATTTAATATATACAAATAACTAAATTAACATTATAACATTTGTGAATAAATACATTTAATAAGAGCTTAATTTCCATTTTTATTACTATATTTTACTTGCATTTGCTAAATGCATTTGTTCATATTTGAAATCAATGTCTGACTGAACTTTTACTGCATCTAGGTGAAAAAAGTGCAGTAAAATACACTTTACTTCAGTACACTTAGTGCACTTCCATAATGTACACACACTAACTTTGTACTTAATATACTAAAAAATATTCTTTACTACTTCTTAAGATAATCTTAAGAACATCTACGTGTACTCAACAGCACTATTTTGGGACACAATGAATTTGAACTAAAATGTGCTTTTAATATACTTTCTCTGTTAAAAAAACAAACAAAAAAAAACAAACAAAACAAACAAACAAACAAACAAAAAAATATAAAATAATTATTTTTAAATGTATTGTAATTATTTTAATATTCCCTTTATATGATTAATACTTAACTACATGTTTATGGTGTCTTTAAATAGTACAGTCAAGTATTACTATGTCATTAGTAGCACTTTCTTCCACATTAAAAATAAATAAAATAAATAAATAAATAAATAAATAAAATAATATATACGTATCATTTCAAGTACTTTACGCTTACTGTTAAATTGTGAATGTTGGTACACAATCTAAACACATAAAAATTATGCCTACTGTGTAGTCACTTCATGAAGCTGTTGTTTTCCATTATTAATAAATTAACTAATTTAATGTTAGAAATAATACATGTGATTAAAATGACTGTAAATGTAATTCATGTAAATGTAAACACCCATAGATTGAAAGGATAATTACACTGTTACCACATAGATACAACAATGCAGCACAGATATGATATGTAATGTACAAACAAACAAAACAGTGTCTCTTTATAGTCTTTGTCTGACTATTGTAACGTGGGGAGAGAGGTGAGCAGATCCAAATGCAAGCTTTTATTCATTTGGCGAGAAAAAGACATGGTCGAACAGGCAGAGTAAACAACAGCAAACAGATATATATGGAGCGAGACACAAGAACAGTCCGAGAAGCAGGCGTGGGTCGATCCGTGGCGAACATAATCCGAGGGGGGGAAAGGCGAAGGGGTGAACCGAGCAAACGAGCGAGTAGTCCAAAGGCAGGCAGCGAGACAGACGAAATGAGAAGTACAGGCCAGAAAGCTAAACTCAGGGAACTAGGGAACTCGATACATAATGCAATAAACCACAACAGTACTCCCTGAGTAACAGGGGGAAAGTCCGGGGCTTATATAGAGCACCTGATTGGCCACAGGTGTTGGCGCAATCAGCGTGATGGGTGATGGGAGTAGTAGTCCGAGGTGCAATGCAACAGTCTGTGTGATGTGATGTGACAGGGCGAGAGCGACATCTGGTGGTGAGCGGACCAATGGTCACCGACAAGATTCATGATAACTATAATTTGATTTCAATTTAATTATTAGTGCTACACTCTAAAAAAAAAAAATAATAATAAAATAAATAAATAAAAAAATGCAACTGTATATTTTCCAGTTTATGAAACATTTTGATTCTCAAATACTAAAAAAAATAATAATAATAATAATTAAAAATTGTACTAACTAGTCACACACAGTCGTCTGAACATTACAGCATGAATAAATTATGCAGTTACTGTTACAGGATTATTTTTTTGCTGTTTGCTGACTTCATCTAAACTTTTTTTGTTGTTTTGTCATTATTGTTAGTTATTTGTTGTACTGTGATGTAAAGAGCTCATTTTTTAACAATTGTCGATTGTGACTGTTTTATGTTTTCCCAACTTTTATTATTATTTTTTTTTTTTTTTACAGTGTAATTAGTGTATTTATATCAAGTGTACTTAAATAGCACAGCTGAGAAAATGCACTTACAACTATTACATTAATAATATATTTTAACTAAAATCAATTAAATTTAAACTTATGATAACTATATAAAAGTGTACTAACATTGAACACATTTTTAAATCATTTGAAGCAAACCTTTAAGAAATGCACTAATAAAAGCCCTCTGTATATTTATTTGCTGTAATACATTTTATTTCAATTTACTAAAATCAACTGAAATATCAGTGGTATTTAGTATATTTTTGCAATTGCATTGAAGTACTACTGAAGATGAAATATAATTTTAATTAGTCTATTTACAGTGTATAAGTTTTACACTTTTATTTTGAAGAATGTACTACAAATGTACTTGCCTGTACTTAAGCATTTTAGTGAATTCAATTATACTTTATTTTTACCTGGCCATGACTGATTAATTGAATAAATAACATGAACTGCAGCAATAACAGTATTTTAACATAATGATGAACTACACAGACAGATGATTCTGTGTGAAGATGTATGACAGCAAAATATGGATATAACACATCAAAGAGACAAATGTTGTATTCTGATGTAGACAAATAAAGTAACACAACACAATTCACATTTGATCAATTAAGAAAATCAAATGCACAGTACCTTGAGTGAATCCAGACTGGATGAAGGACGTCAACACTACAAGCAGAAGAAACACAGATATGAAACATTTCCATTCATTCAACAATGCAAATCACAAACTGAAATGTCTAAAGTAAATGTAATGTACACTTTATGTATAAAAGACTTACACGTGCAAACACATTACAAGTGAATATTAAAGTTAATGTGGTTAATGTTTCACACCACTGATTCTTCACTGGAACAAAACAAACTATAGAAGTCCAAACCACATTAGGTCAAAGTGTTTGAGAAACACACACCCTCACTTCCTGTTTGACGCTGACAAGTCGACTTAATTGTGACTTTATAGTGACCAAAACAATTTGAACACTTAGAGTGTTTTCAGAAAATGTTTTAAATGAACCAAACCTAGTTTAGTTAAAGTCTGCATGAACCAGAAGTTGCTACTGATTTTTTTTTAGAATAGTGACGTATTTACAACTGAAACTGAATATTGAATATAGGGCTGGTTTTATTTTAGTGCTCCTCCTCTCTGTCTCTCACTCATGACAACATAACAGTTTGAAGACTGTAAAGGATGTTCAGCACAATCTGTCAAACTGACGTCATCAGAGAAGGAATGACATTACAGAGCAGAAGCAAATGTTCAGAGTTTGATTAAAGATTACCAAGACTATTTCATTATTATTATTATTATTATTATTATTTTAGTGGATTAACTTGCACAGATTAATTGTTCACCTCAATGCTAATGTGTGCTAACTAAGTGAATAAAGTCAATTTTGATTTCATTAGGACATTAAAGTGAACCAAAAAGGAAACTAGCTGTGAATGACCTCAGTGCTTTTGATGTTTGCAATGTAAATGGAACCAAGTTAAAACAAGTGACCTTTAAGAAACGTGCCACAAGCACAGTTTTCACCCAAAACATTTCACAAAATTAAATTATGAAACAAATATGTTGTTGTTTATATGTTAATGTGATGAACTACAGCTGTGCGTTTTCTGCAAAGAACATGAGAACTGACTTCACACATGTGCTAAAAATGACACTGAGACAATCTGGATAAAAATAATTGAAAAAGTGTCTCAGAAAACAGAAGTTAGTTCAGAGAAAAGCTTGAGCATCATTTGTTGGTGGATGCCACTTATATTTGATATATTGTGATTAATGCAATGACATTTAGACATTGGTAAGTGTGATTCAAGCATCCAATTATTATTATTATTATTATTATTACTATTATTATTATTTTGGGCCACTATGTGGACAAGTCATTTTCTATAAGGGGGTGAAGAGAATTAAAAGTGATTGAGAAACTTGCACGTTTGGTCAGTGTCCTCAAACTCTCTGAGTCTCTAATGGAGAGTCTATTTAAAGATACAATATCATACAACACCAAACCTATATTAACACAAATACATTTGATTTAATTGAACTACCTAAAATAGGAAGAACTAGCAAAAGCACATGTCCACAGGGCCTCCATCTTTCACAAGCAGCACAGATAAACAGATGATCTCTGAAACTCTGTATCTGATCCACACGTAACATATCATCACATTGAATCAATAAACAATACAATAAACACTGAAACCCTCCTACACACAGCACATCATTTATTTTCAGCTGAATACTGAATTAAAAACAGAATAACAAAACAGAAGATAGTGTAGAATATAATGAAATACTCACAGAGTATGAGAGGCAGTGCACTGGACCCCATACTGACACATTAATAGACTGTTTTAACAGTGCTGTGTGCACGACATCAGACACTTCCTGAGTTTCACAGTTTGAGAAGAGATGAGGGAGGAGACAAAACTTGATATCGGAAAACATGAAGAAACAGGAAGAAAAAGACATCCATTAAAGATATTTAGTCTTTTTGTGCATGCAAGTTACTAAAATAGACTGAAAAAATGTCTGCAGTAGTTGTTCTCACACTGCATTATTTTCTTCATTCATGCTACACATTACAAACAGACCAGTTATAAAGTAAAACCATGATGTGAATCCTAATGTAGGTCTACTTATGTAATTCCTGCTCTTATCTGAGTTATTCTCTCATCTACAATTGCATATATAAAGAACAAATAATCCATTGTCTCTATCATTAAATTCTGGCAATATCTGCACAATCACTTTGTTGTCATAGAAGTATTATTACATCACCATATTTCACATGTAAGACTTGCAACAACAATAACCCAAAATCAAAACAGAATTTGAAAATTTACAGAAATATGATGAATAAAATAACAAACAAACAGACAAAAAGAAATTGAGTTTAAAATAATTCACTTCTGTTTTGGTACATTCATACAATCAGAGACAAAATCTAAACACCAACACATGTATAAATTATTTTTTATAAATTGCATATTGTCACACACATGTGATGCATACAGTCTATAAAATGATTTTGATTCAGATTGGATGAAGTGAAGATTCACCACAACAACATTTAACATGTTTATTTCTACTGTAAAAGGTTGCATGACAGCATTAAACCAGAAGACTCGGGTGTATCTTCAGCAGGATTCTTTATTGAGAATGTGCTGTTTGATGTTGCAGTCATTTATTTAGAGAGCAGTGCTTACAGGTCAAGACAAAGCAACCTTAAACAAAGTATGCAAAGGATGTTATTAGGAGCCTGACCAGTTTTACATGCCCCAATCCAAACAACATAACTGTACCATGCAGATACTTCACTGAGATAAAAAGAAGTCCACAATATAAGTAGTTCTGGTCATAAACACTTGCCACAACTTCCAAGATTGGAGCAGGGCCACCAAAAATCATCAAAAGGTGATCATCTCAGATACTGCACTTGTTTAACTATCAATATGGAGAACAAGAACTGGCAGAAACCTCTCTCTATACATTTTGTTTCACCAGTTGGTGCTATTGTTGCTTTACTGTCAAATAAAATATAAGAAAACAGAGACTCTAAAGTTTGACATTATACAGGGTTTCTAAGAAGTGGAAGTAAATGAAAATGACATGCACATGTTGCTGTGAATCTTTTGCTCTTGTGGTCGTATTTTGAAGTTTACAAAACTAAAGAAGCAGAATAAGAATAACTATCTCCCCCACTCTTGTTAAAACCACAGAGCAGAAACAGAGCAGAAGTCAAACCACGACCATCAGCTCAACTCTTTTATTAGGCCTCTTAACACTTCTGTCATTTTCTCACTACAAACAAATAACAATGTGTCCTTAGTGATGAGCTGAAAGAAGCCAGTGCAACAAATAAAATGTGTTATTGCTGTAACTCTAAATGTCCATTTTCTACCTATGGCCTCAGAAAAATGAGGCCCACTATATAGAAACAACCCACAAAATGCTGTGACTTCCATTACAAGGTACATCTACAACCAAACCACATCATTGAGAGAAGCGTCTGCAGAACTTGCTTTGACTGTGAACTTTGATGCTATGATTATATTAGGGATGTTTCTGTTTTTATGATTATCAAATCTCTGCAAACATAAACAAATTATAATAAGGTATGCATCTTTTACTCTTAGATTTACTTTTAAGAAACTGATGACTTGCACTGATTATCTCTGAATTGACATATATTTACCTGACTGATAATACATTGTTACATTTGATTTGATCCTGTTTACTCTGAAATGATTGACTCCAGTAGATCATGTTGTAACCTTATTAACTCATATCTGCACCTGGTTAGTAACGGGCTAAAGTCAACTTAAGATGGAGCATGGTGTACGGCAAATGAGATTTTACAGATCTGGCTAACACTTACAGTTAGTTCAATACTTCCACTGTGAAGGTCAAAAGGGAATTTCCGTTTAGGTCAACTGGATGTTGTTCGACCAACCTAAATTTGGGTGGGTCTAACTATAATATTTCTCAAACAAACATGTGAAACCATGGCATGACTACACCAAAACTATTGTCAGAGAAAGTAATGTTGGTCAGCTTATATCTACAATTGTTGTCATGACCACTGATTCGAGATAATATTGCATTTTCTCCTTTCAGGTGGCACCGGGGGTACTCTCACAATAGTATGTTCCTGCACAACCGGAGGCTGCAGTATCAGGACCACATTTCTAGCACCCTATTTTTTGTGACAGCGCCATCTAGAGGACACCTGATTCAAGCATAAAACAAAAACTATTCATTTTTTTTATCTTTCCATCTAAGTTTTAATGTAAGAGCTGGTGTGAACTTGTGTTTGAGGTGGTGTCAGTAATCTCCATTTAGCTGTGCAAAACAGTTCATTGTTCTGCTGAATGTTATAAACTAACATTTGTATTCAAATTATTTAACATTTTACATACATTAATGTACTAATAAATACACTAATTTGTAACGCAATTGTTTTATCGTTTACTGCACTTGTGTGTCACACATCAGATGTGAATCGCTGTGCTGCGGCTAATGAACTCAAGTCTTGCAAAGATGTAGCAAAATGTCCCCACAATGTAGCAAAAACAAGTACACACACACAAATACATACATACATACATACATACATGTGTGAATAGATAGATAGTGCACTATCTATTCTATCTATCTACGTCTTATGACATAAAGTGAATGCTGAATCAATGTGCAATTTTTTTTTTTTTTTTTTTTTTTATACCCTGACCCCCATACAATACAGTCATCTCACCCACTCAGACACACACACTTCATCCCCTCACACATATATACTTACCTGGCCCCCCACACAAAACACTCACATACATATGACATCTTTAATGATAAACACTGATCACAGTACTCGTGCACAGTAAATCAGATGAGTAACCACATCATTTCACTACGTCTTGCTGGATAACTCTGTGTATGTCACAAATTATCTTTGTATTCTTCTATATTAATGGAAAGATCACATAATGTTTGTCAATGTTTTTGTGCATTCTACACATTTTCAGTCCAAGCCTGATGCAGGGCAGTTCTGCCGAGGGTTAAGGGGTCCCTGCTGCAGTTTTACCAGTAAAGAAAATGACTCATTACAATTTACTTGGAGGACCACAAAACCATGCAGTGGTGCATGAAGGTATGGTGAGAGCATTTCTCTAGATATTGATATAGATAAATAAATATATATAAATCATACATATGTTTGTATGTAGAATGATGAGGTAGCCCTAAATGATGAGGTAAATACTTTTTAGTGGGAAACATATACCTTCTCTGGAAACAGAGTGATTCTGTGGGGTGGTGAAAGGTCCTGCCTTTCTACAGATGGACAGTAAAAATCAACAGAATGCCATCAAAGACTACGGGGGGAGAATCGGATGAGCAAGAGATGTCTTTTTTATTCATCTTTGAGTATCTGGAGGCGCTGGACACATTCATATCAAATTGTCTTGATGAACAAGGCCTCATGCCATGTCCTGTGAATAATCTTTCAGAGCAAGGAATCTATCTGTGTAGCCTACGTATGTAGGTATGTGTACTGCATAACAAACTGTTTGTCTGATCATTCAACTGTTCATTCAACTGCTCAGACTTATGATATTTGGAACATATATTTTGTTAAACACAATCAGTCAAACGTTTTTGAACAGTAAGATTTTTTTTAAAGAAGTCTCTTCTGCCCACCAGGCCTGGATTTATTTGATCCAAAGTATAGCAAAAACAGTAACATTTTAAAATATTTTTACGATTTAATATAGCTCTTTTTCTATTTGAAACAGTTTTCTATATTTCTATTAAAATGTAATTAATTCCATTGATTTCAAATATGACATTTAGCATTACTCCAGTCACATGATCCTTCAGAAATCATTCTATATTCTAATTTGCTGCTCATTATTATTATTATTACTATTATTATTAAGTTGAAAACAGCTGAGTAGATTTTTTTTCAGGTTTCTTTGATGAATAGAAAGTTCAGAAGCATTTATCTGAAATAGAAATCTTTATCATCACTTATCTTTATCAGCATTTATCTGAAATAGAAATGTCTTTATCATCACTTTTGTTCAATCTAAAGCATCCTTGCTAAATAAAAGTATTAATTTCTATAATCTATTAATTCTATTAATTCTATAAATGGGCACAGCCATTTCACCCTGCAGCCCAAGACTGGCTACCCACTAAAGCTAAGCAGGGCTGAGCCTGGTCAGTACCTGGATGGGAGACCACCAGGGAAAACTAGGTTGCTGTTGGAAGAGGTGTTAGTGAGGCCAGCAGGGGGTGCTCACCCTGTGGTCTATGTGGGTCCTAATGCCCCAGTATAGTGCTGGGGACACTATACTGTAAAAAGCACCGTCGTTCGGATGAGACGTTAAACTGAGGTCCTGACTCTTTGTGGTCATTAAAAATCCCATGGCACTTCTTGTAAAGAGTAGGGGTGTATCCAAAGGTGTCCTGGCCAAATTCCCTCCTCTGGCCTTTGTCAATCATGGCCTCCTAATAAACCCCATTCACTGAATTGGCTCTATCACTCTCTCTCCTCTCCACCTGTAGCTGGTGTGTGGTGAGCGCACTGGCGCCGTTGTCCTGTGGCTGCCGTCGCATCATCCAAGTGGATGCTGCACACTGGTGGTGGTTGAGGAGAGATCCCCCCATATGATTGTAAAGTGCTTTGGATGTATAGCAATACACAATGAAAGCGCTATATAAATGCGATCATTCATTCATAATGTATATATACACACACACTGACTTCAAGCTTTTGAATGGTATAGTGTATATGTTACAAAAGCCTTTTTATTTCAGATAAAAGCTGATCTTTGGATCTTTCTATTCATCATAGAATCCAGAAAAAATTTACTCAACTGCTTTAAATATTGATGATAATCAGAAATGTTTCTTGAGCAGCAAATCAGCATATTAGAGTGATTTCTGAAGGATCAAGTGACAAAAGACTGTAATTATGTAATGATGCTGAAAATTTAGCTTTGATCACAGAAATATATTACACTTTAAAATATATTCAAACAGAAGCTTAAATTTAGTGTTATTGTGGATCAAATAAATGCAGGCTTGGTGAGCAGAAGACTCTTAAAAAAAAAAAAAAAAAAATTTAATAAATTTTAAATTGAATTATTTTTGTAAAATAATAAATGTAAAATGCCCAAATAAGTAATGTATGTCTTTTTATTCATCTTTAAGTATGTGGAGGACCTGGACAAATTTCATATCAAGTTGTGATCAACAAGGCCTAAAGGTCAATGTCATGTTTAAACTATCAAAGCAATCAACCTCTATTTAGCCCATGTTTGTGTAGCTACTGCATATGGAGAACTGTTGATTCTGTCATTTAAATGTTAACACTTTATGATAAGTGGAACACTTAAAAAAAATAAAATAAAATAAAAAAATAAAAAATAACTGACAATTATACAATACCAACTTTTACAATAATTTTACATACTTTTACAATACCAAAATCGAACTGTCCCCTTTAAACATTACATTACATTTAAAATTCGCCTAAAATCTACCGTAATAAATGTGAATTTTTCTTATTACATAAATGAACAAGGTAAGGTTTAAAGGTTTTTATGAACAATGAGCCTAATGTAGTCAATGCAAGCGTATTACAGGCTGGCATGATGACGAAATCGGCTCCGTATATTAGACATATTAAATATATTAGATTTAAGCTGTGCCATTTTAGCCTAGACATCCTTTACACAAATAAAAAACGTGTATTAGTAAAACGAAGGACAATGGCCTATTATTTTATATAGACCCCCGAAACAACAGTAAGTTGCTTCGACATACTTCCGGGTTTCCCGGTATAGGGATTGAGGAATCACAAGGTGACGTATTTGATATGGGCGTGACTATCGACGTCACGCTCGTATGCGGGCGGGGTTGTATCGGCGATGGGCGTGACATCTGACGTCATGCGTGGATATGGGCGGGGTTGGATGTCCACCGCAGGCTGCAGCGAGCCCTACTTGGAAACGAAAGGGACGCACCCTGGATGGTTTCGGACGTTCTGGAAACAAAAACACAAACCCCAACGTCTTTTAAGAGCCACGCACAAAAACAAGTTTCTGAATGGTATAACTAGCTATGTTTTGTTTAATAAAGAATGTGTATTATCATTTTTAGTTATTGCAGTCGTTGTACAAACATAATATGTTCGCAATTAACCAACGTTTTGAGTATACTATGTTAATATATATATATATATATATATATATATATATATATATATATATATACCAAACAAAAAAATGCGGGAAAATCAAACAAAGGAACAGAAACGGATGGTGGATGGTAATCGTCAAGCATGAGGCGATGGGAGGGATTTACATTTTCAAGCCTCTGATTGGCTTTACTGAAGCCAATGAAATCATTCTGTGGGTTGGTCCATGGAGATACAGCAATCACAGACTGCCGTTTTCCCTTTTAAAATTAGCATAGGGCAGTGCATAAAAGCCCATGTACTCTAAACCAAGGGAGTCGCTAGGGCTAATCGAGCCGCAAATGTTTTTGTATGGCCTTTTGATTTGCCACGGAAGTTCGAATTAATTAATCAAAAGTTCGTCATTGAACTTAAATCAAGACGCGATATGGACTAGTATCCGTAAATAATATGCCGCAAAAGACTATTTAAATATGAATCCTTAATGTTCTGCGTGTCTTTTTATAAATGTCTTTTTATCGTTTTCTACACATGTAATACTGACACGTGTCACATTTCAGCGTCTGCCGTTTCATTAAATGAGGGCATAAATCTAGGGTCTACATTTTAATATTAAAAACAATATTAATAGTATAGTTATTAGTTAAAAAATGTTTTATTTAATTTTATAAATGAGTCAATTTATACAATGTCTAAAATGTTATAAATAAGTCCGGGCTTCGGGACAATTTTCAGGTCATAGTTCAGACGTGGCCGGGCTTCGGGCCTGTTTTAGGCTTATCCTTATTTTTATATTTTATACATACACCAATTATGGTGATGAAAACAAATTTCTGCGCTGGTGGAAACAACACCATACTTTACTTTCGCTTTCACTTTCTAGACCGACTCCGAAAGCGTTTAGTGTCTCCGCCAGCAGCAGCAAATCAGCGCAGCTGGAAGATCCGCTTTCAAGCGCACACAATGGGCTGAAACTTCCCACACAGCTCCGGCAAACGTAATTACAATGAATGTGTCGGGGGAAATAGAAAGGAGATATTTTAATTATTTATCAACAAACCAGTGTTTTCTGAGTCAGTGTCCCAAGGATTAAGTTGCGGATCCTGACTCACCATCTCCTCTTTGGACGCGCCTTTAGAGAAATGCATCTTTACAGATTACATATTGAAATAGTTTTTTGTTTTTGTGAAAGAGTATTAGTTTTGTTTCGTTAAGTAATAATTTCAAGCTTTCTATAGATATATGTATCATGTCTGTGAGGTATGTATTAGCTGAGTTTCCATTAATTTTTGTGAAGCGCTCCTGTTGAGGCAACAGAAAGCGCATCATGTTTGTTTTCTTTATTTAATAAAAGCATCGTTTGCAACGTTTTGTTGATATTGTGAGTGCACACAAACAAAAGACCCTTAACAGTTCCGAATGATGTATTACTCTTACCTTTACGAGCAAAAATGACGGAATATTTTAAATTGTTTCCACTGAAAAAAATGCAAGTAATCGCGCTGTGGCCTCCATTTCCTGCAATTCGGCTTTAGCTTCCACTCTCCGCACAAAGGATTGGGTATGCGTCTAATACCGCACATTTATCTGTTTAACGTTGAAACTAACATTGTTTTATACTTGAACTCTTTTAGGCCTATATCTATAGATCTTATTTCAGGCAAGTCGTGATTTGAGAAGGCAAAATTGATCAAACAGACTGTGCGTGTTTGATCAATGTGTCGGATCAGTCTTTCGCTGACCACCTTGTTATTACTTTAAAAAACAAAAACTTAGCTTATATTTAATGAACAAAAATGCTCCAAATGTTTTTCTAAATTAACTTAACAAAAGAATGAAACGAAATATAATGACTTTGCCATTAAAACTGAACTATTTCAATAGATGAAACAGTAGTATAAGGTGTTTTGGGTGAAGACGGGCTCGGGCCGAGAACTTAAGTTATTATTTAATGTTTGCAACAAAGAAATGTAGCCTATACCTATTGTAACACCTCAATAACGGGGCAGTTCTCCCTCTGATGGACCAGGCACTTCACGGGAGGCGGCGGGGGGTGCTGAGTAAATATCAGAGGCAATAGGTGAGTTAATCACAACTTCGGTTTTTACTGTGAATTGTTTGTGATTTTGTCTCTGTTTTTCCTTCAACAGGTACTCTTTTCTTCAAAACATACAACAACAATAACAATAAAACAGGGAAAACAATAACTATACCCTTGGGTGCACCCACTAATTAACTATACAGTACACAATAAATCACTCTCACAATCAATCAAATTAAATGACCACAGTGAGTGGTAATAAACAGATAACTGGAGTATGCAAATTAATCTTTCAGAGTCAATTGTCAATCTGTTTGTGCAGTGGAAATGATGATCCTCAGATTCTCGGCTCCCAAAGAGAAAAAAAATAGTTTCAGTCACTGGAAACAACACTCTCTTACTTGGTTGAAGAAAACTATAGTGAAAACTGTCTTTTGTTCCAGGTCCGTGATCCTTTCAATCAAGGTGGGAGGCTCGCCATCAATTACAGGAATCTCCGATGAAGTTTATCTTCACAAGGGGAAAAAAAAAAACCCGGCCTTGTCCATTCTCGTCTGGTTTCACAGGTACACGAAATCAAAATGGCGTCAGCGAACCGCAGTGACGCACTGAATATGCAGCCAACTCCACACTCAAGTTTTGTGGTGCAGGAGTAACACAACAGGCTGAATCATCCAATGTCTTATGCTTACGAGCTGTTTTGCTCAATTAATTCGAAGCTTGAAAGAAATGAAGATCTTTTTTCTGTTTTTGTAACTCGCTCATCCGATCAGGTTTCTCTGACGCTCTGTATCACTCTATCTTGTACAACGCTAGATGCACGCAAGTGGGCGGAGCTAACAACCGAATGCTCCGATTGGCTGCTTTTAATTTCTTAGTTCAATCTAAAACACTTATATAGATATTTTTTTCCCAATCTATATAGATTTTCATTCATATGAATGGTGATTATATTGAATTTAAACAATGTTGTATATAATAATTTTCACAGCAGCAATCATTAAACAGGGGTTACCTGAAGCTTGTTTAAACATAAAGCTTAACTTACATGGCCAGCAAAATTGGCATGCAACTATATATTTGTTACAGTTATAAATACATTTTCAAATGTATTATTTTATTTGTCTGACATATTTTTGTAACGTTATAATTTTGTTATAATACTTTGATATGTTTGCTATTTGCAGTGATTACTATTTACTATTGTTAATAGTGTGACAAGGTATTTAACCTTGTTTAAAGGGGTCATCCGATGCTAAGTTCACTTTTTAATGTTGTTTGAACATTAATGTGTGTTGGCAGTGTATGTACAAATATACCTTATAATGATAACAATCCATGCAGTGGTTTTTAATTAATCTGTAAAAATAACACCCCCTTTTTCTAATCGAGCCATTCTCAGATGTGCCGTCACACCCACAGATGCCGCTCCCACAATAGTTGATTGACACGAGCTCTTACCTCAGACCAGCTGTCACAGTCCAGTAACTTTCCATGTAACTTTCCAGTAACTTTCCAACTTTCCATGTTTTGATGCCAGAGCAGGGATGTAAGTTAGACAACAATATCTCCGATTGAGCGATTGAGGTGTTGTGTTGCTGGATGTCATAATGAACATAGTGGTCGTCATTTACTCCCGACATCTGAGCTGCTGAAGATGCAGTAGATTACGTTTGTTTGTGAAGGGAATGCACCTCCCGATCTACATATATCCGTCTATGTTCACACGAATCATTCATGATCCAGCTTCACTTACAGGAGAAGTGAGTATAAGCGTTTTTTTATGAATCTTTGCGATCGCCTTTCCTTATAACTTGGTAGTTAGGAAGTTTAGTGGCTAAACGCAGCTAAATGCAGCTAAAGTAAACAAGACCGTCTTTCCACAGAGAGAAGAGAGGGGTGGGGTGAGCAGAGCTCATTTGCATTTAAGGGAACAACCCCTTAGAATGAGATGATTTTTGTAGAGCTCATTCTGACAAGGGAAAAAGGGTGTTGTTTTACAAAACCATTGAGAATTTTTAATCAAAGTATATTAGAGACTTTTCATTAAGACCCTAAAGAATCATATCAACTTGTGGAAATTGGGCATCCGATGACCCCTTTAATGCCCCTGGACCCACCTAGAAGGATCCAGGTTCAACCACTTGTGTCTAACAAAATCTTATGTGAGCATGATGTGAGCTCCCACCCACTACCACTAGCCCCTGATGTTTTGGCACCAGTCCCGGATGTTTTAAAATCCTAGAAACACCCTGCTCTAAACAACAAAAATTATTCAATTCTCAGAAGTTGTAAACGGGTAATCTGCGCCCAAGAAAGGGTCAAAAAAGGCCGTCACCAAGACTGCCAGCAAGGGAGGAAAGAAGCACAAGAGATCCAGGAAGGAGAGTTATGCTATCTACGTGTACAAAGTTCTGAAGCAGGTTCATCCATCATGAATTCTTTCGTCAACGACATCTTCGAGCGCATCGCCGGTGAATCGTCTCGTCTCGCTCACTACAACAAGCTCCACCATCACATCGAGAGAGATCCAGACCGCCGTGCGTCTGCTGCTGCCCGGTGAAGTGGCCAAACACGCCGTGTCTGAGGGCACAAAGGCTGTGACCAAATACACCAGTTCAAAGTAAAGATTTATCTGATCTGATCAGCGAACCCAAAGGCTCTTTTAAGAGCCAACCAAGTTGTCTTTAAAAAAACCTCTTTTCTTTTCCTCTTTTTTTAAAATTAACTTCTTTAATTATTATTATTATTAATATTATTATTATTAATATTGTGAGTATTTCTCTTCATTTTTTTTTTTTCTGGACCGCTGAAAATGGAAATTATAGTGTTTTTTTTAATTTTTTGCTTTTCTTTTGTTAGGGATAGTTTATTAAACATTTGACATAAGAACAAATAAAAAAGAAAAAAAAAAGTTTAGTTCCTCATTTAATATGTCAGGCTTTTATGGCTTATATAGTGTGTGTAATAATGAGAGTTTGAAGCTCAAATACTGATTTGGTGCAGATGTTGATGTTTATGTGGAGAAGATAATGAGATGAAATAAAGAGATAAATATCAGTCACTCTACGTCTCCCAATGTCATGGTAAAATTATATTGATTGGTTTTATGATCAAAGCGCTGTTTCAAAAAATATAATGCAATACGGTTGTTGAGAAATTAACAAATAAACAAAATTATGTTCAGATAAACATAAGTTGCTTCAGCCCAGGAAATGTTTGACCTGAAATATTTCTAACAATATAAAAGTTATTTTAGAATCAGGGAGATTTCACAACATTATATATATATATATATATATATATATATATATATATATATATATATATATTAAAAAAAAAGTATAAAATCTCTCAGACAACAGAAGTCTAAACAAAATTGTTTATTATAAAAAGAGTATCATAAACAAAATGTTAAGATGTAATTTGGCATTATTAGTATAATGACATTATTAGCTGTATTAAAGTGTCATAATGAACCTGTTCCTCACATTCAATACAATATTAATATATCCGATATTAGTGATTTCTCAGTCTAAGCTTATATTGAGAAACAGTTTTGTTTGTCCAATGTCTTTAAAAGGCAACTTTCAATTTTTTTTTCAAGTTTGCAGTGAATTTGACTGACACACTAAGAAACTCTTTTTGGAGTAGGGGTTTGCTTGTTCTCCATGTGTCAGTTTGGTTTCTCCCACACTCTGATATACAGCACAGGTGAATTAGAGACACTAAATTGTCTACATGAGTGTGAGTGTGTGTCTGTTAGTCTTGTGATGGACTGACCATGATCAGAGTGTTTCCCAGCCTTCAGCCTGAGACTCCAGCATCCTGTGACCCTACATGTGGTTTGGAGAAAGGATGAAATATCAAGTTTAAGTCCATGGGCACAAATAAAGTCTCTGTATTTCTGTAATCCAATGGCATGTGTACGTGAACAATACATTATATCAGGTATTCTAAATACCGTACAACTGTAAACAATCACATTACATTCACAAATGTTTCCCTTTGTTTACTCACATATTTAGTTTATGTAATTGTAAACAAAACATGAAATCCACTGTTACCTTCTCCCTAAACAGGTCCGCCACTTTGTTTCACCTTGTGTTTCACATGGACGACGCCATTTTGGCTCTAGCTCAACTAATGTTAAAGTGCCCCTATTATGCCTTTTCAAATATGATCTTTCATGTAGTGTGTCATGTAGCTGTATGTGAACATAAACTATCTGCAAAGTTGTGAAGTCGACAGTCCACGATAAATAAAGTTATTGTCTATCAAAAAAAGAGTCGGCTCACATTTGCCTGAACGAGTCGTCAGGATTTCGAATCTTTTTCTGTTACGGCCACACGTCACAAAGTAACACATTTGCATAATGTCCACCCATGTTCTACGTCGCGAACAACTTGCCCGCCATAAATTTCCATGTGGTTTAAGTCACATGGAAATATACACGTACATTATACAGAAGACGCTGTATCCTACGCTGTGAGTAAAATTGTTTTATATTCACTTCCAAAAGATGATGAATCTACAAAGATTGTATTTTCTAGCGATCGTTCAAAATAAGTAGTTGTGTATGTTAACCAGCTAAATCATGCTTCTGTAGTTCTGTTGTTCAGCTGTGGACCCACTGTAGTCTGACAATTTGTGATTGATGCAGCTT
The DNA here is from genome assembly GCA_012976165.1 of Labeo catla. Lineage (NCBI taxonomy): Eukaryota > Metazoa > Chordata > Actinopteri > Cypriniformes > Cyprinidae > Labeo > Labeo catla. Next base: position 60,812 of record VONZ01001314.1, on the reverse strand, counting down.
GACTGTCTGTCTGTCTCATTAGTTGGAGTGATGATAAAGGATGGTGCACGAAGCGGCTTTCACACCGAATGCAGAAAGCGCTGTGCTATGAAACCCATTAGTTTCAATTGCTTCCGCTGCGCGAGGACGGCTTGTTTCTGCCTCGACCAAAGCGCACACGCAGTGGAGCGCGCACGCCGCGGACAAAGTTCAAATGAGTTGTTCAAATTAACTTTTGCCGCTGCGCTCTGAAGGGATGCACTGAACGCAGTGACCAGCTCAGCTCTTTCCGCGTTCGGTGTGAAAGCCGCCTTAATTCATTATACAGTGTTGAAGTTTACAACATAGAGGTGTGCCTGGTTCAGGGCCGTGCACAGACCTTTTGAGGGGCATGTGCTGAAACTGAAAAAAGGCACCCCCCCAACCCCTCTTAATTCTCTCCTTACGAGGCATTGCACTGCAACCATCAAGTAATCAAAATTCACATCAGTACAAAAAACAGTTTTGATCTTTAAAACTGTCATGATTCTACTGCCGGTTTGAAAAGCCCAGACTCACACCCGACTCCCGCTCTGATCTGCACTTCACACATTCACCCACCCCCCCTGCAACTCCCCTCCCTCCCTCCCCCACCACTCAACCTGTGCTGGAGGTCTGTGTAGAGGACGTCAACCGAGTCTTTAGGAAGCAGAAACCTAGGAAAGCTTCTGGCCCAGACAGTGTTTCACCTGCCTGTTTAAAGGTCTGTGCTGACCAACTGGCTCCTGTCTTCACACAGATCTTTAACAGATCACTGGAGCTGTGCTTAGTTCCCAACTGCCTCAAACGTTCCACCATCATTCCAGTCCCCAAAAAGCCCAAAATCACTGGACTTAATGACTACAGACCTGTCGCTCTCACGTCTGTGGTCATGAAGGCATTTGAGAAACTGGTCCTGGCCTATCTGAAAGACATCACTGGACCCTTGCTGGATTCTTTTCAGTTTGCCTACAGAGCAAACAGGTCTGTGGATGACGCAGTCAACATGGCACTGCATTACATCCTGCAACACCTTGACAGAACTGGGAATTATGCAAGGATCTTGTTTGTGGACTTCAGTTCGGCCTTCAATACCATCATGCCTGACCTTCTCTCAGACAAACTGACACAGCTCTCTGTGCCCACCTCCATCTGTCAGTGGATTACCAGCTTCTTGACAGACAGGCAGCAGCTAGTGAGGTTGGGTAAACTCACATCCAGGACTATCACAACCAGCACTGGTGCCCCACAGGGTTGCGTTCTCTCCCCACTGCTCTTCTCTCTCTACACAAATGACTGCACTTCAAAGGACCCCTCTGTCAAGCTCCTGAAGTTTGCGGACGATACTACAGTCATCGGCCTCATCAAGGACGGAGACGAGTCTGCTTACAGACAGGAGGTTGATCAGCTGGCTGTCTGGTGCAGTCTTAACAACCTGGAGCTAAACACTCTTAAAACAGTGGAGATGATCATAGACTTCAGGAGGAACCCCCCTGCTCTCCCCCCACTCACCATCATGGACAGCACTGTGGCTACAGTAGAGTCATTCAGATTCCTGGGTACCAACATCTCTCAGGACCTGAAGTGGGACAATCACATTGACTCTATTGTGAAAAAAGCCCAGCAGAGGCTGTATTTCCTCCGCCAGCTGAGGAAGTTCAACCTGCCACAAGAGCTGCTAAAACAGTTCTACTCGGCCATCATTGAGTCTGTCCTGTGTTCCTCTATTACTGTTTGGTTTGGTTCAGCTACCAAAACAGACATCAGAAGACTACAACGGACAGTCAGGGCTGCTGAGAGGATTATTGGTATCCCTCTACCCAACCTCCATGATCTTTACACCTCCAGAGTCAGGAAAAGGGCTAAGAAAATCACTCTGGACCCCTCACACCCAGCCCACTCTCTCTTTGAACTGTTGCCCTCTGGCCGACGCTACAGAGCGCTGTGCACCAAAACAGCCAGACACAAGAACAGTTTTTTCCCCCAAGCCATATCCCACCTGAACCACACTTAACACACCTCAGTACTGGTCATGTGTTTTTACTTAACAAAACTTTTGTATATAGCACATATGCACATTCATAGTTCTGTCTATGGACATCTTTTTTTTTTTCTTTCTGTATATTTTTATTACCACTGTTATTTATAATTTATTGTATATTCTTTTTTAATATTAGTGTTTATTATTACCTTAACTTTATGTATGTCTGCACTATGTTTGTATTTTCTGTACTGGAAGCTCCTAACACCAAGACCAATTCCTTGTGTGTGAACGCACTTGGCAATAAAGCTCTTTCTGATTCTGATTCTGGTTCTGATTTCTGATGATTGATATCTAGAGGTCACTAGAGGGCAGCAATGCAATGTTGATTGAACTATAGGTCTACATGTTATACACCATTATAATGACATATGACAAAGGCATTTAAAGACCATTTAATTTCTAAATTATATTTTACGATAGCTTGGCATTATACAGTGCAAATACACCTGGCCTTCTAGTAAAGTTAGCTTTACCAATTTGCCTCCTGGGTGGCTGTCTGTGTATTATTTGTCCTGTGTTTGTGAATTGGTTGTGCACTCTCTCTTATTTAGTTGTGTAAGATGTTCATTTTTTTATTTTTTCTTTGCTTTGCATACATGCAGATTACATTCTGCATGATAAAATATACAGAATGCACAGTGACCTGATGATTCTCATTCTCATTGTGTAATTTTTTTTTTTTTATTTAATACAACATTATTACAGTAGTAAACCATGTTTTTCTATGTTTATACATGTAAAGAGGAGCAGGGAGCATACAATACTAGACATACAATACTAAACACATGCATAATATAATAGCATCGTAAACTTTAACCTACCATGCTGTGTGACCATAGGCTATATAATATGATGAAATGTTAATAAATTACATCATGTAATTTACATGCATCAGCACATTCAGCAGATAGCCATAAAATCAAAATAGAAATTTCTTATAATATATTTTACCTAGCTGACAAGGATCACTCGGTTGCTTTGTGTCAAACTCAAATGCAGTTACACCGCGGGTTTTTGACCAGCGAATGTGTGCAATTTGTCCATCATTAAAACGACGACATCACATTACGTCAACATCACACAGGTGTGGTGATGCATTATATGAACCTTTACAGACATACTAGTGTTTATTTCATAAAGACAACGTTGCACTTATTCAAACAACAAGATATTTTACCGTTACAAGACGAAGACGTTCATCTGCTTCTGCTCTATGACTCTGACTGATGTGCTGAAACGTGCTGAAAGTTCGCGGCGCTCAGGGGGCGGAGTTGTGAAGTTTGACTGACAGTTTGAGCGGTTCTAAGAGATGCGCTTTTTAATGCCTTTAATTGGTTAAATATTTGTTAAAAAGACAAACAGACGTAAAGGGTTACCAATAGCATTGATTTATTTAAAAAAAAAATACTCCCCCAAAAAAAGGGCACTTCCGAGTGTAATTACAAAAAGGGCATGTGCTCTGCACAGGTTGAGCCCTACCTGTGCACGTGCCTGGCCCGGTTCGCTTACATAAGCAAATTGCGAGCACTTTCCACGGTAGACCGTGCTAACTTGTGGATCAGCCACTGCAGCCGTTTCATCATCAGACTCTGGCTGGAATTGTTGTGGTAAAATCGATGCCATCTTTTCTATGTATTGACAAGTCTCCAGTATGGGATCAAATTTCCGTCAAATGTATTGCAGTAACAGAACGAAAAATAATAAGCGTACATAAAAAAATTAAAAAGACATGTACAATTATAACGCACAAAAATGAAAAATAGATGCAAATTTATTTAGAAAATCAAACAACGTGGTCATGGATCGAAAAAATAATAAGCGCAAATTCAAAATGTAAACCCATTAAAAATTATATTGCACAAAACTGAAACACGAATTCAGCATTTTTCGAGTCACAAACAAAATCAGGTTTTCCGCTCATATTTTATTTTTTTGTGCGCGTATGCTCTTTTCCTCTTTGCTCACGTTGTCGCTTTTTGCGCTTGAGTTTCACAACTTTGCAGTCCAAGTTTGATGTAAATTAGGGCGGGCTTCAGTGTCACCATTGGTCCACTAGTCTAGATTGACAGCTGCTCCTCTAGCCAATCAGTCGAAGGGGGAGATTTACGTCACTCCACTGCGACTCATGTCAGACAGACCTGTTAAAAACGGTTGCGCGCAAGAAAACTTAGTCCGTAGTTTTACATTATCAACCTGTAAATGTTCAGTGACTGCAAGCTGCATAACGCGGGGCTGAAATGTTGGATATGGTGAAAAGTAAACAAACGGCGACAATACCGGCGTTTTAAGAAGAATAATATAAGCAGCACTACCCACCCACGTGAAAACAGCGGCGGAACCGGTGTTTATCATAGCAAAGGCAACATCAGATGAATTTCGTGAGCGGAGGACGGGAGAACTGGAAATTATGTGGATACAGGGGCGTAGCGTCTGGGTATGCAGGTCCATATGGGCCCTGGCAGATTGGGGGCCCGCCGAGCCGAGGGGAACTTTTTAATTGAACCGAGGGAACGAATAGTGTCCTGCACGGGCCCAGCTCTGACCCGAGCCCTGTCCATGTCCAACAACTTATCAGAACATGTTGAAGCCAATAAAATAGCTCAGTTTTGAATTTTAATGGCAAAGTGGCTAGATTTCGTTTCGTTTTTTTAATTGAGAAATATGTTTAAACCATTTTATGTTTGTTAAATTGAAGCTTTTGTTTTTAAAAGTAACGACCAAGCGGCCAGCCGCAATGAGTTGAGCATGTTTGATCAATTTAGCCTTCTCAAATTAACACGACTTGCATAAAATAAAAGCTATAAACATAAAACATATGATGTATTTCACAATATTAATTTAAACATTTAACCTAGATATATGTGCGCTGTTAAGCGCATATGCAATCGTTTGTGCGGAGAGTGAAAGCTATAAAGCGCACTTTGCAGCTGACATGGAAGCACCAGCGCGATCACTTCCATTTTTTTATAATAACATTGGAAACCTAAAATACGCTATTTTTGTTCATAAAGTTAAGAGTAATATATCACTCGGAACTGCAAAAGGTCTACTTTTATTTGTGTGTCCTCACAATATTAGCAAAACATTATGCTTTCGTAGTAGTAGTAATAGTTAAAGAAATCAAGCATGCACTTTCTGCCGTCTCTGTCTTGAGCAGGAGCGATTCACAAAATTAATCCGAAACTCAGTAGACATGATAAATATGTCTATAGAATATTTTAAATTACTACTTTAAAACGAAATAATTCATGTAATGAAATCATGTTATATTGCGTAAAGTTTATGTGAAAATTCCGCCTACTCCGCCCAAAAAAAAAAACCTGTCTTCACATTTACTATGAAAAATAGCAATAAAAAGGTAGGCATGAACTCCGTTAACTGGCTTTTTTATGAGAAAAGTATGTTGGAAAAGTTATAGGCTTGTTGGCTTTTCTGAGGTAGGCTAAATGTTATGCCTTATCCACGAGATGTTTTGACGTTTTTTTTTTGTTTTGTTTTTTTTTTTTTAGCTCTGATGGATTTCATGAGGCATCGTGTTTATTAATTAAAAATGCATTCAAATATTTATTATTTGTAGCACGGAAGTGCTTGGTCGTTACTTTAAAAAAACAAAAGCTCCAATTTAACAAACATAAAATGGTTTAAACATATTTCTTAATTAACTTAATAAAGAAACGAAACGAAATCTAGCCACTTTGCCATTAAAATTCAAAACTGAGCTATTTTAATGGCTGCAACATGTTCTGATGGACAGGGACAGGGCTCAATTAAAAAGTTCTCCTCGGCTCGGCGGGTCCCCAATGTGCCCGGGCCCATATGGACCTGCATACCCAGACGCTACACCCCTGTATCCACATAATTTCCAGTTATCCCGTCCTCCGCTCACGAAATTCATCTGATATGTTGCCTTTTCTATGATAAACACCGGTTCCGCCGCCGTTTTCACGTCGGTGTGTTATTCGTCTTAAAACGGCGGAACACTGAACGTTTACAGGTTGATAATGTAAAACTACGGACTAAGTTTTCTTGCACGCACCCGTTTTTAACACATCTTGACTGTCGTACAGTCTGACAAGTGCAATCCTAAAGAACTTTTAAAAAAAAAAGCCCGGTGCTGCGTCCGAAATCGGATACTTCCCTACTATATAGTACGCGAAAAACAGTATGCGAGGCGAGTAGTATGTCCGAATTCATAGTATTCGAAATTCAGTAGGCGAGAAGTACCCGGATGACCTTTAGCCACAGCAGTCATGAGTCGCAGTGGAGTGACGTAATCTCCCCCTTCGACTGATTGGCTAGAGGAGCAGCTGTCAATCTAGAGTAGTGGACCAATGGTGACACTGAAGCCCGCCCTAATTTACATCAAAAGTGGACTGCAAAGTTTTGAAACTCAAGCGCAAAACGCGACAACGTGAGCAAAGAGGAAAAGAGCATAAGCGCACAAAAAAATAAAATATGAGCGGAAAACCTGATTTGTTTGTGACTCGAAAAATACTGAATTCGTGTTTCAGTTTTGTGCAATATAATTTTTAATGGGTTTACATTTTGAATTTGCGCTTATTATTTTTTCGATCCGTGACCACGTTGTTTGATTTTCTAAATAAATTTGCATCTGTTTTTCATTTTTGTGCGTTATAATTTTACATGTCTTTTTAATTTTTTTATGTACGCTTATTACTTTTCGTTCTGTTACTGCAATACATTTGACGGAAATTTGATCCCATACTCCAGGGCTGTCAGTCAGTTATGGCAATGGGCGTTTTGTTTTCCGACACGCTGTACGCGGTAGACCAATCATAAAGAACTGCGCCATCTGACCAATCACAGCAGTGAGGACTCACGGAAAGAAGGGGTTTAGAGAGACTGATTCTTCTGACTTTGCACGAGTCGTTTATGAATCATTTAGAAATGGGGTAAAATTAAATCTATTTTTAGAGAAAACTGAAGTGTTTTTTGACCTTGCATACATGTAAACCTGCTTTGGGAGTCTATTAAAACAATATTAGCAACCTTTAAAATGGCATAATAGGGGCACTTTAACTCCGATAGGGAAGATGCATTAAACTCGCATAAATGTCCTTATGTACTTACAGTCCACATGTAAAACTCCTCGAACACACTTATGAACTCATTTTGTGTACATGCTTGCTTATCTTTCGCTGTTTCTTTGCATATTTATTCATAGATTAAGACTCGAAAAAAAAAATCGCACAAAATCCCCAGCTCATCAAAACAAATTGCATTAATCTGCAACCCAATGTATAACGAAACCATCATGACTCATTTAATGTCATTTTAAGTGGATAACAAAACAAATTTTTTCCCTCACCTGTAGGAAAGTAAGAGAAACACATGAATATGATGCGAGCTCTGGCGATGTTTAATGAACTCTGACCCGAGCTGCGCAGTTCAACATCTCAAAAACACCCTTTACAGGAGACACCAATAATGACAATTTCAGGGTCAACCCAAAAATACATTAGTTTCATTTTTTTCTTTTTTGTTATTTCTGTATTTACACATTACACATTTATGATTTCGACCCTCTACACACACACACACACACACACACACATGTTGGGTTTACATGTTTTATGGGGACATTCCATAGGCGTAATGGTTTTTATACTGTACAAACCGTATTTTCTATCACCCTACACCTACCCTACACCTAAACCTAGCCCTCACAGGAGACTGTGCACACTTTTACTTTCTCAAAAAAACTCATTGTGCATGATTTATAAGCCTGTTTCCTCATGGGGACCTCACAAATGTCCCCACAAGGTCAAAATTTACTGGTATTACTATCCTTGTGGGGACATTTGGTCCCCATAACGTGATGAATACCAGGTGCACACACACACACACACACACACACACACACACAATATTTATTTTCACAATTCAGTCTGACACTTTCTGATTAGCTTTCACTACAGTTATTGGTTAGGAACCATCTGTTGTAAATATTGATATATAACAGACAAAAAGACAGAGTAAAAGCATGTCTGTCAGTGAATGTGAATGATTTGTGGAACAGACACTCGGAGGGAGAGAGACGGATCAGACAGAAGTTTTACTTCTTGCAGCATTTGAACAGCAGATACGGACAAGCTGCCAGAAGAAAACTGAGGATGTTGAAGACCTGAATCTGACCTGAACATGACACTGAAAAACAGAAACACAAACACATTATTAAGCAACATTATAGAGCCCCTAAAGACTTTTAAAAAGTTTCTTGGGGAAACTCCCCCACAAAGTTTTGTGAGTATAATGTCCCCTTAGCTCTGTATTAAAGGAGAAGTCCACTTCCAGAACAAAAAATTACAGATAATGTACTCACCCCCTTGTCATCCAAGATGTTCATGTCTTTCTTTCTTCAGTCGTAAAGAAATTATGTTTTTTGAGGAAAACATTTCAGGATTTTTCTCCATATAATGGACTGATATGGTGCCCCGAGTTTGAACTTCCAAAATACAGTTTAAATGCGGCTTCAAACGATCCCAAATGCATTGTAAACGATTACAGCCGAAAAACAAGGGTCTTATCTACTGAAATGATCGGTTATTTTCATTAAAAAAAAATACAATTTAAATACTTTTTAATCTCAAACACTCGTCTTGTCTTGCTCTGCCTGTGTATTCTGGTTCAAGACAGTTAGGGTATGTCGAAAAACTCCAATCGTATTTTCTCCCTCAACTTCAAAAATCATTTCAAAATCATCCTACATCACTGCAGAAGTAACGACCCAGTCTTTGCAAAGTGAACATGCAAAGAAGATCAAACGCCCTCAACAAAAAAGGTAAAACAGCGATGATTTTGAAGTTGAAGTTTTGAAAAGCCTTGCCTTCAGTACAGACGACAGTAGGCGGCTGCAGTCAAGGCGAGTGGAAAAGAGCTGTAGAGAACAAAGCAGAAGTGAAACCAAAAACTATCAGCTCAACGCGACCACTTGCTCAACACTTTTATTAGGCCTCTTAAATTGAAACCTGAAATTTCACCCAAAAAAGAAAATTTGCGGTTTTGCCAACCATGGTATTTGTAGTAAAACTGTGGTTATACAAATAGTAGAACAGTTATTTAGAGAACAGGACTTGGATCTGGAGAGGGTTTTCTCTGTGTAGAGCAGCAGAGACTACAAGCAAAACAACTATTAAATGAAAGTTGTACGTGGATGTTGTGAAGAAATGTCAGACATCCAGTTGAAGTGTGAAAAAAGCAATGCAAAATGAACAATGCGGAACAAAGCAACAAATAAACGTCAAAGAAAATGTGATCGTTATGGGTTGCAGCATCCACCCCTCAAAGTGTCCAGCTTATGGTAAAACTCACAACAAAAGTAAAACAGCATCAAACCAAGTTAATGCAGTCACTGAGTGTGAACTTTATGAAGAATTTTATGTTGATGCGGTAGCAGAAAGTGGAAGTGTATAAAGAGAGTGTGGACTGTACCATTGCATATAGCTCAAGCTAATATCATTTCTAAAATCCTGAACTAAAATTGTATCCTTTGAAAGTAACACTGCGTTACTGTCACGATACACCACAGGAAGGACCAAAGAGAAGCAAAGTAAGATAAACTGTCTTTAATAAGAGAATTACAGGGGTAAATCCACAATAGGAACTGGGGTAAACACACATAACCCAACAGGGGAAAAACATACAGACATCTTATGCTGTGTTCACGCCATATCATAATTACCGTAATTTTCGAGATGACAACATGTGACGTTCTACTCGGAGCCGTTCACGTCTTCAGACTCAGAATTATGCTTTTCTATGGCAACACTTTCAACCTCTAAACAGAGCCTACGTTGGTCATGTGGTACAAGTCATAGCTCTCAGAAGACTCCCAGTTCACAAGTTGTAATTACGAGTTTGACGAGGACGTGAACGCCTTTTACACGTTGTAATCTCGTAATTACAGGAATTCTGGTATGGCGTGAACATACCTTTAAATTCACAGGCTAATTGGAAGCACTCAGGTGTACAGAATGAGAATCAAACTAAACGAGAACAGGAACAAGACCAAATAAGGGCACACAGGAACAAAAGCAGGGGCGGAAACACAACAAAACAGGTCCAGAATCCTAAATTACAGTGTGCCCCGCTAAAACTATGCTATTAAACTATGCTATTCTATGACATTATCAATGTAATTTAGACCATTTACTCCATTTATTTAGTTTTAATGAGAATCCACAAGAAACAGGTAAATAAAGACTGATAATCGATGTATAGAAATCAGAATTCAGAAATTATTATTTCAAGAAATGTAAAGCATTTTGGCTCATTTATGTTTCATGTTTTATGAGAGCTGTGTGTGGAGGGAGGTGAGTGTTTTTCTGAATGTCTGAATATGTTTCATCTATTTGCTCACATTGTGTGTTTCATGGTTGCAATGTGTTCATTGTCAAACTCCAAAATTATATTATTTTTAATTCTTAAAAAATGTCATTATTTTATTTGAAATAAATAAATAAATAATTTCTTGCATTGTTTTCATTCGATCAGATAACATTCTAAGCTGTTACATGGTCATGTTACAATGGCATGTTGTCACATTTCACTTCCATTCTTTTGAGATTAATAATGAAAAACATATATGCTGTAATTATGAAACAAAGTGACATATTTGTACTAGACAAGTGTGAAATTGTGGATAAAAAATTATACTCTGAACCCCAAATGGATTTACAGAAACTGAGAAAGTCAAAAAGGTTTAGGTTGTGCCCTGCGCTCCCCTAACTGGATACTCTGGAGCAGATAAACCAGTTAAAGGAAAATGTGATGTGAAACTTAAGGATGAAATGCACATTCTGTCAGTTAGTGGAGCTGAAGGATTTAGTGGACACTTCAGGCATTTCACATGTGAAGAGATCATGACACAGTTTGTAGAGGCCAAATCCTGCAGTAAATCAGATGCATCATCATGATTTTGGCAGTTGAAGTTGGATGATTTCAGCTCAAATCTATGCACACAGCAAACAGAAAATATTGTTTCTTACAGCTTTCATTTGAAATAGCTTTGGCTCCTGAGGTGAATGATAAAACAGTACATATGATCTATGAACACATGGAAGGTGTTTCGAAGCGCTCCAAACAATTATATATATATCATGTGTATGCTTATTCAAAAGAACCCTAACATTCAAAATGTTTATGTTCACTCTGTTATTTTAGCTGTGGCCTCATAAAGAGTTATACAGAGGAATCCAACTGCCTGGTCATCTGCTCTCATGTGAGTCTGACAGACAGCCTGCAGCAATACATGAACGCGAGTATCAATGCTGAAGTGATTATATTACATGAATACAAGCCTCTTGTTTCTAATATTTGTTTGTCTTGTGTTGTTCTCAGGCATCATTCATTGATTGCGTGTGGACAGTTGGTGGTGTTTTGCCTCTCTTGTCCTTTTGTTTTTTTTTTCAAGGTCATAATCACAATAGACATATTAGAAGTGGCCAAATTATCCCCCCAGTATTGTGCATTCTCTGTTTGCTGTTAGGATGACAAAAGGGTTTACAATTGACGTTTTTAGGCTGGTCTGATTTATCAGTCTAACAATCAAAATGATTGAGATGACCAATCAAATCAAAGTAGGCGGGGTTTACTGTTCACAGAAGCGGAGCACAAATTCCAGCGTGAAGCGTCAGTTTATCAATGTAAGAGCAAGGTGTGATTAAAGTAGTGAAACATTTAATATTTGAGAACTGTTTTACAATAGAAATGTTAAACTGCCCATGGTAATATGCAGTGCTGCAAACTTTTTGACTTTAGTGTAGTTTAATGTAATTGCTAACTGAATGTGACGAGACAAACATTTTGCATTTTCGACATATAAGCCATACAAACAAGTGAACATAAAGATTTTAATATATTATTTGCAATTATTTGATGAACCTTTAACATCCACTGAACCTTTCCATTGCACAAAAAATCATTATAGTGGAAAAATAATCTTTAGATCATTAAAATGTTCGTCAGGCTTAGAAAAGGCGGTTTTTTTAAGAACTGTTCCCTGAAAGCTGCTTTGGGGAACCAAAAATGGTTCTTCTGTGGCGTCGCTGTGAGTGTATTCATTTTATTGGTCTTTGGGAATTCTTGAGAACTGAACCCATGACCTTGTCATTAAGTTCACTTTTAAGTACTAAATCATTTATAAAATGATTCATGTTTTCTCCAACCACTCTTTTTTTTTTTCTGTGAATGTGTAGATCAGTGGTTCTCAAGCGGGGGTCACTAGGGGGCCTCAGCTACATGTAAAAGGGCATCAAGATGACTTGTTCACCAATTCCCAAAACTATATATTTTAAATATTTAGATTTTTAATTGGTTTAGCTTAATTCAATGTTTGATCTGTCTTATTTTAAACCATGTTATTACAGTTTCCCAGAAACCAAGAAATAATGAACCTTTCTCCTGTTTACACTCGGATACTTCATTAAATTTAAAATAAATAAGAAAATATATAAAATATATATTTTTTTTTAACATTCAAACAAAAAGCTTGATGCATTTAGTGTTATTAACATAGAACTATCTTTATCTATGGTTAAAATGACCCTAATAATTGTGAAAGGTAAAGTCCTGCAAAGAAAACATACAAACGTTTTTGTTTTTAATTACATTTATTTAGCGAATATAAATCTCACACTTCATTAACTGTAGCAAGAAATAGGATAAACTTTTTTTTTTTTTTTCTGTATATGAATTACATGAAATATCTGAAAATATATGATTGTAAAAAGAAGTATATATGAAAATATATTCATGCAAATATATTCATAACAAATATAATCTCTGTCTGTCTTGTTGTCTTGGCAAAAACACATCATGCATTATTTTATAAGACAATGAACACATTGTATTTAACTCTTATCAACAAAGTGCCCAGTTAACATTTATTTAATTCTATTGATGCTGCACAGCAATTAATGTAATAATATTTCAGGCAGTTTTACTTGTGTTAAATAAGAGCTCATTGGAGAAGATGTTTTATTATACAATATAGATTTATTGTGTGCTTATGCAGATAATACGGTCAATATGTATCTCTAAAGTCTTTCAATCAAGCATGTGCATAAGCAGTTCACTCAGATTAATTTGTTAAGCAATGCAAGCGTTACTGTTTCTGCTGCTGTGAATCTCCTTTAACCGTCTGTTGTCTTCACTGCACTCACAGACCTTTAAACAGGATGAAGATGAAGCATTATGGAGGTGATGTGATTAACACAAACCTTTGATTTTAGCTTATTCTGCTGATGATTTACAGTTTTAAGATCATGATGATCCTCACAAGTACCTGAACTGAAACACTCAAATCAAATTTATAATGTAAAATAATCAATATATGCCAAAATCTGCATGAACAAGTGTCAGTTATGAACTGCTTGTCAGTTATTGTGAAATTATTGTACAAATGTAACAGAATTCTTACGTGTTTTGTTCTTCTTCCTAATAGGTTGAGCATAAGTTGCATCACCAGCATCAGCACCTGAAGAACACAAAAAAATAAATAACAATAAAATAATAATACAGTTTTATATTTCCTCAATAAGCCGTGTGACTTTTACGAATAAATCTGATCTTCAGCAGAAACAATGCCTAATGTTTTAAGCCTTAATTTAAGGTTAGTGGTTTGACTGTAATAGTGATGAAGCTCGACTCTGTCTGTCTGTCACCTGTCATGAAAAAACAGCAGGTTGGTTATCTGACTCTCTAGTCTGTCTGTTTTATTTTTTAATCAGTAAAATCAGGCAGATCTGATCATTGTGATTGTTGATTGTTGTGCTACATTTTCAAAATGAAGTGAATTGGCTTTATCATTGTTGTTTATGATTGTAAAGGGTTTCTTTTTCTGATATGATAAAATGATTATATCTGAGTTAAATATGATGAATGATTCAGACAGTTGTGTTTAGATGCATGCTAGAACATGCTAGAAATATTGTAATTTAGGAAAAACACGATCTTACCTTTGCTTTTAGATTTCTTTTCTTTTCTTCTGACTTCTGAGTATGTCACGTTATTTGGCTTTGTTGCAGTATTGTCTAGAAAAATAATAATGATTAATTCACACTTAATTGTTAGAAAGAAATATACATTTGTATTTAATGAATTAGAAACGTTTTAATGTTCCTGATGGTGATTATATTGTAGTCAGAAGTGTAGTTAAGAGACTTTGTTTCAACCTTTGTCCTTTATTTTATTAACAGTGATCACTGAATATGTGACGTCTGCCAGTGGCTTCGGATCAACTTAAAAAAAAAAAAAAAGCCAATATGATTGAACAAATGATATTTGTTGATTATGAATGATATGTGTTTAAATAAGGTTTAAGACTCAACCTTTGTCTCTCTTATTCATTTCAGTCACAACTTCATAAATGTGAGCAGAACCTGCTGGACAGAAAACAAGCATTTGAGGATACAAGTTAGAAAGCAAAGCAGTCTTGAAGATAAAAATAAATAAATAAATAAAAAATAAAAATAATGATCTATAAAGCTTAAAGTGTTTCAAAAATATATTTTGAGGAATGCTGGTGACCAAACAACATTGGACTCTTTTGAATTGTATGGACAATGATTCATTTTTATTTGTTAATTGTCCCTTTAAATAATTAGTTAATTAGGCTGACCAGACTGTACACTGTAAAAAATAAACAACACAATTTCTTGAGTCAGCTTAAAATAATTTGTTACCCTGCTGCCTTAAAATGTTAAGTTCAGTCAACTAAAACAAGTTTATTCAACTTGAAATGTTAAGTTGTACTAAGTAACAACTTAGATATTTGTGTTTGCTAAACTTAACAGATGGGTAAGTAACCCAGCTGCCTTAAAATTTTAAGTTGAATCAACTCAAATAACTAAGCTGTCACTTAGTACAACTTAACATTTCAAGTTGAATAAACTGTTTTTGAGTTGGCTGAACTTAAAATTTTGAGGCAGCCAGGTTACAAATTATTTTAAGTTGACTCAAATTGTTTTTTACAGTGTAGAGGAGAGTTTTCTGTTTGAGATTCTGCAGATTGATTTGGGTCTGATGTCTGGTTAACGTTACACTGCTGATCTAAAATAGAAACAAAGAGCATTATGATCACTTAACAGTATGTGCAGTGATTACAGTGACTCTTTAAGCTGACAATAAGATCTTTTCATGAGCCTTTATTCAAAAACTGCATATTTCATCCGTTGCTGTTTGGTTGTATTAATCATATAAAATGTTATGAACTGCTCCACACCTTTGTTCTTCTTGTATCTCCACAGCAGCACCAGTGAGATGAAGATCAACAGGAAAACACTCAATCCCACAACCACACCAGTGACCAGAAGAGGAGATAATGAAGTTGCTGAGACTGGAGAACATGACAAGATCTGTTTGTGAGTGACATATTGTATGATATTACAAACATACATAAAGTCAATCATTATTCCCAGACCTCTGACTGAGATCCAGCTGTGGAGTGACTGTCCTCTCTCTGTTTTACAGTAGTAGAAACCCTCATGTGACTTTGAGACAGTAGTGATGCTCATCTCTCCTGTCGTCTGATTCTGGACGAGTGATTCGTCTTTATAAAAATCAGCTGTGAGGATCGGGGAGTTTGTAGATCGATGTAAACAGTGTAGAGTCAGAGTATCTCCCTCAATCACAGGATCAACAGAACTCACCAGAATCACATCACCATCTACACAACACAAGAAATGTGTGCTTACTGCAAATAGTAAGAATATATCAAAACAATGTGTTGTGTTGTCAGACTTTTAACAGCTGGCATGAAACTGATTCCATGTACAGTAGTCTGGCCAAAAACTATTTAAACGAAAAGACTGTCTGATGAATGTGGACACCATAATATCTAAAAATCCTTCAATTTGTACAGTATTGTCAGTCTGTGATCAGCTGTAGAGCAAACCATTAGTGGAAAATGTGAGAGATATTTAGAATTTAGATTAGAAAGTGAGAGTTAGAAACAAGACTCACCATGTACAGTGATGTTGAGAGGATGACGTTTCTCTCCAGATTCAGACTGACACCAGTAAACTCCAGTGTCAGATGTGCTGAGAGAGAAGATTCGACATGTAGATCCTGTTTGTTTTGAACAATCTTCTGTGTTTCTGTCTGTGTATCTTCTCACTGTCCATCCAGCAGAGTTACTCTGATCCTCACAGCTCAGAGAGAGAGAGTCAGATGAGAAGTGTTGACTTCTGCTGGGACTGACCACCAGAGACACTGAACGAGAAACACCTGAGAAGAAGAAAATATCATTCAAACTGACAACACACATGTGGTTGTGAAATAAAATCTGTAATTAAGAACAATTAAGATGGAATTTAGCACTAAAGTTTGAAATGAAAAGGGTCTTATTATGCAGATATTATGAGTGTGTATTTGATAGCACTTCTGATCTGGGTTAGACTAAGAATTGGAGGGAAGTGAGAGCAGGTTTTTGACAGCATTTGTTTCAGATGGTTTTGCCTCCCTGTGCTAGAGACTGTAATGCAACACAAATACAGATGAACACAAGCATAAATAGTGTCACACAGACTCACCAGTGATCCACAGTGGCTGTGTGTTACTGTAGTTTGTGTAATAGGCCGGCCGTCCTCTCTCTGCTCTGCACGTATAAACTCCTGTGTGCTGTAGAGCAGCAGGACTGAGAGTGTAAGAGCCTCCAGCTCCTCTGCTGCTGTCTGACAGATGATCATCATCTCTGAACCAGCTGAACGTCCAGCCTGTAGAGGAGCCTGTAACCTCACAGATCAGAGTCACTGAGTCTCCTTCAGTCAGCCACGGCTGTGGAGACACTCGCACTGCTGCCTGAGCTTCAGCTGAACAAAACATGAGGAGTTATAGAGCCACAGAGAAACTGAGAGAGAAGCTGTTCACACTGATAATAATGAACAAACACACAAACTCACCTGATACATTCAGTGTAACAGCATCACTGCGCTGAGAGCTTTGTTTATCCATCTGTCCTGTACAGGTGTATTTACCACTGTGAACATGATCAACACTGCTGATGTTCAACTCTTGTGTTGAGATTTGGCTGACAGACTTTTTATGTTGGTAGTTTGTTTCCTCTATTTCCCATCTGTACGTCCACTCAGTGTCTCCTCCCCACTTTATATCACATCTGAGAGTGACTGTTTCTCCTCTGAACACTCGTTCATCAGGTCGTAGCGTCACCACAGCTTTAGGAGTCACTGTACAAACACAGATTATTCCATTTATTTTTTATTCAAAGTTTTAGAAGTTCTGTAGATATTGTCTCTGATCTGTATGTTGTATCACATACTATGTTCTCTCTCACCTGTAACATTTACCCACAGTGCATCACTGTATTGTGTGTAGTAGACTGGTTTCCCTCTTCCAGCTCTACACCAGTACTGGCCTCCATCAGACACTGAATCAATCTTCACTCTGTAGGAGTTTGTTTTTGTCTTCTTTGTCTCAGAGTTCAGTGTGTGTTTGTACCAGTAAAAGTCCCATCCAGTGGACAGATCCATGCGACAGGTCAAAGTCACTGTGTTTCCTGTCAGTGCAGCTCCTGCAGGATCTGATGTGAGTTCAGGCTTTGGGTTTAGACCTGCAAGAGAACAAGAACAGATTCATATTATGTTGACCCTGGAACAACATTTTAATCCAAAAATTTAATCTTGACCACATCCCTACCCCTAAACCTAACCTTACCCATGAGTAATCCCTAAAATCAGAGGAAATGATAGATGAATGACAATGATGTACAAGCACCAAACACTGATTGTAAACATAAACTTCACAAAAACTATAAAGTCTTTTTTTCAAATCTGATTGGTTAATCCCAATGATGTTCCTGTCACGATATCCGTCGTCGTGTGTGTGGAAATGAACAGGAGAAGAGCGGAAATCCAATAGGTGCAGTTTATTGCTATAATCCAAGGTGAACATGAAAAACAAACTCAGGGAAAACAGTAGGGAACCAGAAACAGCGACGACCATAAACAGAATGACAATATAATCACCAACAGGACACTATGGGGACAACCAACCTTAAATACACTAAACAACCAATCAGAACAGGACAGGTGGGAATGATAAAATAATGACATCACAAACGAGAACAGGAACAGGAAGACCATAAAAGGACACAACCGGGATAACACACACAACCAGCCCAAATGGCACACAGAGGTCTGACAGTTCCAGGGTTTACCCTGCTTGGTAAAATCAGGTTCTGCGGCTCCGTCACGTCCTCAGACAAACACCTCTGACTCGCCATAGAAGCCAGAATGAAGCTCCTGGTGAAGGAGAGCTGAAGACCTCCAACTACAACCTCATATGAGAAGCAACTGAATCTCAATCAACTTCAACAGACTATCTGAAGACTTCATGAACTCATTTAACATCATTATCTGTAAGTCACCTCATTCTCTCTGACTTCAGTACAAAACTCATCTGTATTGAATTCTCTCACTCAAGTCCATTTCTATTCTTATAACAGTCTTGAATATCTTCTGTAACCATAGTGACAGTGACTAAAGTAAATACCAAAGATGTCGATGCCTATAACAATGTAAAGTTTTGTCCACAAAAACACACACAAGACATGTAGTATCGCATCTAAACAGAATAATGACAGAATAATAAAAGGTGAATTGCATCAGTCCTCATATAAGAACAGATGTTACTGCTACGAAGGAGCAATAAAATGGGGTAAAAAAATAGATTTAAATGAGCATTAAACAGATGTGAATATGAACACTCACCTGATACAGTCAGTGTAACAGCAGCACTGATGTCTGATCTCTGTGAGTCTGATCTCTCTCCTCTACAGCTGTATTCACCACTATCAGACACAGATGTGATGGTGTAGACTCTCTCAGTGACGTGTCTGATGACTGAACCATCTTTAAACCAGCTGTATGTCCACTGAATGTTTCCTCCTCCCTGTACGTCACATGTGAGAGTGACTGTCTCTCCTCTGAACACACGCTGATCTGACGTCACCTTCACTACAGGTTTTGGTCTCTCTGTATTAATACACACATAAGTAAAAATTAACCGAAACAGCATGACAGTCTCATGAAGAATGTTATGAACAAATGAGAAAAAAAATTCTGCATTCAATTCAAGATCTGGTTTGCTTATGGTTTGTATTAACTGTTAATGGCAAAACCTAAATAAAACATTGATATCCAGGCTACATGTATGTTCTTTTGCATTAATTTATCACATGCATAAATTGCACAATATTTACATAATTTAAGAGTGTAAAAAGAGTGCTG
Source organism: Labeo catla (assembly GCA_012976165.1). Taxonomy (NCBI): domain Eukaryota; kingdom Metazoa; phylum Chordata; class Actinopteri; order Cypriniformes; family Cyprinidae; genus Labeo; species Labeo catla. The sequence continues at coordinate 41,504 of VONZ01001314.1, read as the reverse complement.
AACATGACATGATCATGAGACAGATTGACAGATTGTTTGTCGTTGCATAAAGTGTTTTGTTTTACATACTAAAAAATCAGCAGGCAGAATACAATGCTCCAAAAATAGTAAAAATACAGCACAATGTATTGTATTAAGTTGAAGAAATTTTACAGGTGTTTATTACTGTACTTTGTATTTTACACTGGATTGCATTGTGTGTCTAGGGTTAACAGAAATGCTGTAAAATTACTGGAAAGTTAGTTTTTTCTTTTACTGAACAAAATCACAGTCTCGTCAGATGGATTTAGCTGGTTTTGCATCTGAACTTTTCATATATATACTTATATGTTATGCTATGTTCATATTTTACCCAGCACTAGGTTGTTTTTAACCCAGCAGTTTTTAGGGTGTACTAATGAGAATAATAATTGGCAAGATTTCCATACTATCTTTTCACAGGAATATTGATATATACTTTATATCTCTATTGTTGTGTCTCTCAAAACATGCTGTAAGTCCTTGTAGTTCTCTGACACATGGACATATATGAATTCAATGCCCCATTTCATAACAGAAAGTCATACTTTGATATGAAACCCCATAACATATTGATTTATGACAAACCATTTGAACCATTACTCAGATTTAAATGGCAAAATTCAATTCAATTCAATTCAGATTTATTTGTATAGCGCTTTTCACGATACATATCGTTGCAAAGCAGCTTTACACCAAATTGACATTTTTACAATATATGTAGTAGTAGCTTGATGTACATATGGAAGAGATGTGTGGTAAAGATCAATTAATGACGTAATCAAACAGACAAAGAACACTATAAATTAGTATCAGAATTCCGTAGTGCTGTATGTTTTCAGGGTTGGCATCATCTCATAGCATCATATTTAGCATCATAAATAGCATCATATTTCTATAAGAGTGTTTAATTTGATCACTAAATTAATGTCAGTCAGTTTAAAGACCAAGGAGAGGGAGAGTTAATGGGGAAACTTATAAAAATCTGGTATCTCTGAAAAGTGTTGAATGTGCTTCTTTACAGGACATCCAGAATTAAAACATGTGAGGCATGTGAGATCTCAGAATTCAACTACGATATAATGTCCTCTACAGAGGCCAAAACTCCATATCAGGAAGATATTTAACTCACCCGTCACAGAGAGAGAAACAGCAGAGCTTGATTGTGATGAGTTTGGTTTTCCATCTCTCTGTCCTTTACACGTGTACTGACCCGCATCAGACTTTTTAACTCCTCTGATAGTGAAAGTGTCTCTGTTTACAGTGTGATGCTCAGACACTTTAGTGTTGCCTTTATACCACTCATATCTCCAGTCACTGTGATCAGGCTTTATCTTACACTTCAGATTGACTGTCTCTCCAGTGAATACAGGACTGTCTGGTGTCACAGTCAGTGTAGATGTGGGTGAATCTGTAAAGAAAAAAAAACAAAACATTATATAGTTATATTGTAATATTGTTTAATAAATGCGTTACAAAACCATGTTGTTTATACATTATTTTATTCATTATCTTTAACAACTTTTGTATAATTTGTTGTGTTTTGCTTTTGTCCTGTCATTAGTTTTCTGATCTGAGTGTTTTTGAGGAGGCTCTGGCTCCGTCACATCCTCAGACAAACACCTCTGACTCTCCATAGAAAGCAGAATGAAGCTCCTGGTGAAGGAGAGCTGAAGACCTTTAACTACAACCTCATATGAGGAGCAACTGAATCTCAATCAGCTTCAACAGACTATCTTTTCCAAACAAAAGATTTTTTCCAAAAAAAAAAAAAAATGCTGGTGGGGAAAGAGTTAAAAGCTAATAATGAATTAAAACATGAAAATACAAAATGAAAATAAATCATTTTAAAAATAAAAATGAATAGCTGATGAACAATTAAAACATTAACAATGAATCAGAATGTATCCTGCTTTAAAGAGCAAATCATTTGAAGTGGCAGATGATTAAACTACAGCACACGTTCGAATTAAACCAAACACAATTATTCATTGGTGTGGACACTATTTTTTTTTATTGTTATTTCCTTGGTGTGAACATGTCTTAAAAAGTGAATTATTTTATTCTTATACAGATGTGAGATGTGGATGATACAGAAGAGTAGAAAAAAAAGTGTTGAGCTACAAAAATTGATTAAATGAGTATTAAACAGATGTGAATATGAACACTCACCTGATACAGTCAGTGTAACAGCAGCACTGATGTCTGATCTCTGTGAGTCTGATCTCTCTCCTCTACAGCTGTATTCACCACTATCAGACACAGATGTGATGGTGTAGACTCTCTCAGTGCCGTGTCTGATGACTGAACCATCTTTAAACCAGCTGTATGTCCACTGAATGTTTCCTCCTCCCTGTATGTCACATGTGAGAGTGACTGTCTCTCCTCTGAACACACACTGATCTGGCGTCACCTTCACTACAGGTTTTGGTCTCTCTGTATTAATACACATATGAGTAAATATTGACTGAAACAGCATCACAGTCTCATGAACAATGTTATGAACATATGAGAAAAAAATACTGCATTCAATTTAAGATCTGGTTTGCTTATGGTTTGTATTAACTACATCAAAACTGTTAATGGCAAAAACTAAATAAAACATTGATATCCAGGCTACATGTATGTTCTTTTGTATTCATTTATCACATGCATCAACTGTACAACATTTACATAATTTAAGAGTGTAAAAAGAGTGTTGAGCATGACGTGATCATGAGACAGATTGAACTGTTTGTGGTTGCATAAAGTGTTTTGTTGTACATACTAAAAAAAATATATATATTTTTTTTACTGAACAAAGTCTCTTGATTAGATATGTGATCATACTAGAATGAGATTAGGAGGACAATCAGAAAACTGTCCTGACTATCAGAAAACTGTTTTGTAAATTTATGTTATGCTACGTCCTCCATAGAGAAAACAGGACATTTAAAAAAAAAAAAAACAGTGGGTTTTTTATTTATTCAAATCAAATCAATCAATTTTTATTTTTTATACCAACCTTTATATTCAGATGATTTTCAACTGTTATGAAAGATATAACAGAATGATTTACTATACCATTTTGCTTTATGCAATATGTGTTTAAAATGTCCATAAATGTGTTTTCCCATTATATACAGTGTATCTAATTTGCATATTAATGTGTTTTTGAGGCAACACATAATGAAAGAAATAAGTCTAAACTCTAAAAACTGCTGGGTTAAAAACAACCTACCGCTGGATAAAATATGGACACACCCAGCAGTTGCGTTAAATGTTTAACCTTCTGGGTAGTAACTTAATCGCTGGGTATGTCCATATTTTATCCAGCGATTGGGTTGTTTTGACCCAGCAGTTTTTAGGGTGTGCTAATGAGAATAATAATTGGCAAGATTTCCATACTATCTTTTCATAGGAATATTGATATATAATTTATTTCTCTATTGTTGTGTCTCTCAAAACATGCTGTAAGTCCTTGTAGTTCTCTGACACATGGACATATATGAATTCAATGCCCCATTTCATAACAGAAAATCATACTTTGATATGAAACCCCATAACATGTTGATTTATGACAAACCATTTGAATATTAGTCAGATTTAAATGACAAAATAGCATCATATTTCTATAAGCGTGTTTAATTTGATCACTAAATTAATGTCAGTCAGTTTTAAGATCAAGGAGTGTGAGAGTTAATGGGGAAACTTACAAAAATTTGGTATCTCTGAGTGTTGAATGTGCTTCTTTACAGGACATCCAGAATTAAAACTGAGGCATGTGAGATCTCAGAATTCAGCTACGATATAATGTCCTCTACAGAGGCCAAAACTCCATATCAGGAAGATATTTAACTCACCCGTCACAGAGAGAGAAACAGCAGAGCTTGATTGTGATGAGTTTGGTTTTCCATCTCTCTGTCCTTTACACGTGTACTGACCCGCATCAGACTTTTTAACTCCTCTGATAGTGAAAGTGTCTCTGTTTACAGTGTGATGCTCAGACACTTTAGTGCTGCCTTTATACCACTCATATCTCCAGTCACTGTGATCAGGCTTTATCTTACACTTCAGATTGACTGTCTCTCCAGTGAATACAGGACTGTCTGGTGTCACAGTCAGTGTAGATGTGGGTAAATCTGTAAAGAAAAACAATAAGTGTCTCAAACAACACTTACAGTTATATTGTAATATTGTTTTATAAATGTGTTACAAAACCATGTTGTTTATACATTATTTTATTCATTATCTTTAACAACTTTTGTATAATTTGTTGTGTTTTGCTTTTGTCCTGTCATTAGTTTTCTGATCTGAGTGTTTTTGAGGAGGCTCTGGCTCCATCACGTCCTCAGACAAACACCTCTGACTCTCCATAGAAAGCAGAATGAAGCTCCTGGTGAAGGAGAGCTGAAGACCTCCAACTACAACCTCATATGAGGAGCAACTGAATCTCAATTAACTTCAACAGACTATCTGAAGACTTCATGAACTCATTTAACATCATTATCTGTAAGTCACCTCATTCTCTCTGACTTCAGTACAAAACTCATCTGTATTGAATTCTCTCACTCAAGTCATTTTAGTCATGATTATCACTTGTAACCACAGTGACTGCAGTAAATATTAATAATAATATTGTGCAATGATTCACTCATGTCATGATTTGGTTTGATACTCGATACTGATCTCAATATATGAAGCTCTCATGATACTTTAAACAAAACAAAAATAGAGTTAAAATGTCTATCTTTTGTAAATCTCAGGCATTTGATAAAGAGTTAACAAAAATAATGTTTATTAAAATTCTAAATTTGGAGTTAGAGGAGTGCGGGGCACAACCTAACACTTTTTGAATCTCTCAGATTGTGTAAATCCACATGGGGTTCAGAGTATAATTTTTTATCCACGTTATTTTCACACTTGTCTAGTACAAATATGTAGCTTTGTTTCATAATTACAGTGTGTACGTTTTTTGTTATTTACCTTAAAAGAAAGAAAGTGAAAAGTGACAACATGTCTCATAGGCACGTTGTAACATAACAAATAACAGCTTAAAATGTTGTCTGATCGAATAAAAAAAAAAAAATATATATATATACACAACAAACTAAAATATATTATAAAATAATAAAATTATACATTTTTTTAAAATAAAATAATGGCATTTTTTAAGAATTAAAAAAAAGGTCTAATTTTTGAGGTTCACAATGAACACACTGTAACCATGTGTGGGACGGCTATTAACGCAAAACACAGCTACAGTATAGTTGAAAACAATGTGCACAAACAGCACAAACAGAACATTCAGAAAAACACTTCCCTCCCTCCACACACAGCTCTCATAGAACACCAGACACATAAACGAGCCAAAATGCTTTACATTTCTTGAAATAATAATTTCTCAACATTAAACATCGATTGTCAGTCTTTATTCACCTGTTTCTTGTGGTTTCTTATTAACATCCATAAAAGAAAATAGTGAAAATTACATTGCTAATGTCATAGAAAAGCATAGTTTAATAATAGTGGGGCAGATTGTAACGCAGTGTTACAAGAGTTAACAGTTCGTTTATTTATTTACTTATATATTTATTTTTGAAAAATGTAACAAGAGATTGAAACTTCAGAAATAACATTGATATAATAATAATAATAATAATAATAATAATAATACTTAATACTTAATAATAATAATAATAATATACATAAAACATATCAAAATGATAAACCTCTTATAGTTCAACCACAAGCATTACTGTCATGTTGGTTGGTGCAAAATGTAACATCAGTATCTCGCAGCAGCACTTCCAGTGGCATCTCCAGATGCTTATTTTTTTCAACCAACCAAAAATGTGCCTGGAATCTACCTTTGTTATTATAACAAACTAAACTTTATTGTGATTTTTAACCACTCAAGTCAAGAAGACTCGTGTGCTGTTTTCTCTGCTGCACACACATCTTTACACATCCTTGTGTAAGTGTTCTTTAGCCTATTGACTTTCATTCATAGTATTTAGCTAGCATTAAAACAAATTCTAACTCTTATGACAAAATATTTCAATAATATCTACAATTATTTATTTATTGTTATTATAAAACAACCACATAATCTTAGACGTAAGTGTACTTTTCAAAATTAGTGTTAAAACAGTTGCTCAACAGAGATAGCTAGTATGTTTGATTAGCATAGCGTCAAACATCACAATTTACTTGAGTTTACTTTTTTTACTCTTACTTGAGTCATATTATTTTTCAGTACTTAAGTAGCAATACTTTTACTTCAGTAAAATTTTTTAGTATTCTTTCCACAACTGAATGTGATCATCAACACTAAACCACATATAAATGAAAACTAATGTTAGTGAGTGAAATGTTGATTCAGGAAGTGGTAAAGGACTGTACAGTTTTCGTAGTGCTGATTGAAGTCATCTACTGCATCTGTGTTTTGATAATAGTACTGAATATGATCCAGTTGTAGTATTTAATAAAAACGTGATTTTCTCAGTTTTTTTTTTTATTTACTTTTGTTTTAGAAGGTCTGTTTGTATTTTGGTGTACTGCATGTTGAAATATTCATACAACAAAATATTCTGGAGGCCATTACATGTTAGTGAAAATCATCAAAAATGCTGCTGGTGGCTGGCCATTAAAAAAAAAATAAATAAATAAAATAAAAATGCTTGTGGGGAAAGAGTTAAAAGCTAATAATGAAAATACAAAATGAAAATAAATCATTTTAAAAATAAAAATAAATAGCTGATGAACAATTAAAACATTAACAACGAATCAGAATGTATCCTGCTTTAAAGAGCAAATCATTTGAAGTGGCAGATGATTAAACTACAGCACACGTTCATATTAAACCAAACCCAAACATAATTATTCATTGGTGTGGACACTAATATTTTTTTTTTATTGTTATTTCCTTGGTGTGAACATGTCTTAAAAAGTGAATTATTTTATTCTTATACAGATGTGAGATGTGGATGATACAGAAGAGTAGAAAAAAAGTGTTGAGCCACAAAAATTGATTAAATGAGTATTAAACAGATGTGAATATGAACACTCACCTGATACAGTCAGTGTAACAGCAGCACTGATGTCTGATCTCTGTGAGTCTGATCTCTCTCCTCTACAGCTGTATTCACCACTATCAGACACAGATGTGATGGTGTAGCCTCTCTCAGTGACGTGTCTGATGACTGAACCATCTTTAAACCAGCTGTATGTCCACTGAATGTTTCCTCCTCCCTGTATGTCACATGTGAGAGTGACTGTCTCTCCTCTGAACACACGCTGATCTGGCGTCACCTTCACTACAGGTTTTGGTCTCTCTGTATTAATACACACATGAGTAAATATTGACTGAAACAGCATCACAGTCTCATGATTAATGTTATGAACATATGAGAAAAAAATACTGCATTCAATTTAAGATCTGGTTTGCTTATGGTTTGTATTAACTACATCAAAACTGTTAAGGGCAAAAACTAAATAAAACATTGATATCCAGGCTACATGTATGTTTTTTTGTATTCATTTATCACATGCATCAACTGTACAATATTTACATAATTTAAGAGTGTAAAAAGAGTGCTGAACATGACGTGATCATGAGACAGATTGAACTGTTTGTTGTTGCATAAAGTGTTTTGTTTTACATACTAAAAAATCAGCAGGCAGAATACAATGCTCCAAAAATAATAAAAATACGGCGCAATGTATTGTATTAAGTTGAAGAAATTATACAGGTGTTTTTTTGTATTTATTCATTCAAATCAAATCAATCAATTTTTATGTTTTATACCAACCTTTATATTCAGATGATTTTCAACTGTTATGAAAGATATAACAGAATGATTTACTATACCATTTTGCTTTATGCAATATTTGTTTAAAATGTCCATAAAGGTGTTTTCCCATTATATACAATTTATCTAATTCGCATATTAATGTGTTTTTGGGGCAACGCATAATGAAAAAAATAAGTCTACACTGTAAAAATTGCTGGGTTAAAAACAACCTTCCGCTGGATAAAATATGGACATACCCAGCGATTGGGTTGTTTTGACCCAGCAGTTTTTAGGGTGTACTAATGAGAATAATAAGTGGCAAGATTTTCATACTATCTTTTCACAGGAATATTGATATATAATTTATTTCTCTATTGTTGTGTCTCTCAAAACATGCTGTAAGTCTTTGTAGTTCTCTGACACATGGACATATATGAATTCAATGCCCCATTTCATAACAGAAAGTCATACTTTGATATAAAAAAACCCATAACATGTTGATTTATGACAAACCATTTGAATATTAGTCAGATTTAAATGACAAAATAGCATCATATTTCTATAAGCGTGTTTAATTTGATCACTAAATTAATGTCAGTCAGTTTTAAGATTAAGGAGTGTGAGAGTTAATGGGGAAACTTACAAAAATTTGGTATCTCTGAAAAGTGTTGAATGTGCTTCTTTACAGGACATCCAGAATTAAAACTGAGGCATGTGAGATCTCAGAATTCAGCTACGATATAATGTCCTCTACAGAGACCAAAACTCCATATCAGGAAGATATTTAACTCACCCGTCACAGAGAGAGAAACAGCAGAGCTTGATTGTGATGAGTTTGGTTTTCCATCTCTCTGTCCTTTACACGTGTACTGACCCGCATCAGACTTTTTAACTCCTCTGATAGTGAAAGTGTCTCTGTTTACAGTGTGATGCTCAGACACTTTAGTGCTGCCTTTATACCACTCATATCTCCAGTCACTGTGATCAGGCTTTATCTTACACTTCAGATTGACTGTCTCTCCAGTGAATACAGGACTGTCTGGTGTCACAGTCAGTGTAGATGTGGGTAAATCTGTAAAGAAAAAAAAAAAAAAACATTATATAGTTATATTGTAATATTGTTTTATAAATGTGTTACAAAACCATGTTGTTTATACATTATTTTATTCATTATCTTTAACAACTTTTGTATAATTTGTTGTGTTTTGCTTTTGTCCTGTCATTAGTTTTCTGATCTGAGTGTTTTTGAGGAGGCTCTGGCTCCATCACGTCCTCAGACAAACACCTCTGACTCTCCATAGAAAGCAGAATGAAGCTCCTGGTGAAGGAGAGCTGAAGACCTCCAACTACAACCTCATATGAGGAGCAACTGAATCTCAATCAACTTCAACAGACTATCTGAAGACTTCATGAACTCATTTAACATCATTATCTGTAAGTCACCTCATTCTCTCTGACTTCAGTACAAAACTCATCTGTATTGAATTCTCTCACTCAAGTCATTTTAGTCATGATTATCACTTGTAACCACAGTGACTGCAGTAAATATTAATAATAATATTGTGTAATGATTCACTCATGTCATGATTTGGTTTGATACTTGATACTGATCTCAATATATGAAGCTCTCATGATACTTTAAACAAAACAAAAATAGAGTTAAAATATCAATTTTTATTTTGTAATTATTACATCTCAGGCATTTGATAAAGAGTTAAAAAAATAATGTATATTCAAATTCTAAATTTGGAGTTAGGGGAGTGCGGGGCACAACCTAACACTTTTTGAATCTCTCAGTTTGTGTAAATCCATGTGGGGTTCAGAGTATAATTTTTATCCATGTTATATTCACACTTGTCTAGTACAAAATGGAAGCTTGGTTTCATAATTACAGTGTAATTACAGTATTTACAGTATTTATTTATTTATTTATTTATTATAAAACAACCACATAATCTTAGACACAAGTCTACTTTTTAAAATTATTAATACACATATGAGCAGATATTGACTGAAACTGTTATAAACTGTTATAAACTCAAAACCTCCTTATGAGAAAAACACTACATTAAATTAAAGATCTGGTTTGCTTTTAGTTTGTATTAACTGCGCCAAAAATATTTGTAAATATTGGTGAAAATGAAATGAAACTTTCATATTCATATCCAGTCTACATCTGTTTTTTTTTTTGTTTTTTTTTCCACACATCAACTGCAGACTGTAAAACATTTACATAATTTAAGAGTGTAAAAAGGGTGCTGAATTAATCTTGCAGTTTGCTGATGCCATGTGACAATTTGAATAGTTTATTGTTAATAATTTGATCTACTCACTTTCCATTAAGAAATAAGCAAAATACAATATACTGAGCTGAATTTGGTAAGCAGTAAAACATTTATTCCCATTCTCAACAAAACCAGTTCAGACGACTGAATGTGTGACAGTAGAGTGAGTTTAGGAGGAATGAAATTCAACTCACCTGTTACAATGAGAGAAACTTTAGAGCTTGATTGTGATGATTTTGGTCTTTCATCTCTCTGTCCTCTACACCAGTACTGATCCTGATCAGACTCAGAAGCTCCTCTGATAGTGAGAGTGTTTTTGTTTACAGTGTAACGATCAGACGTCTGTGACATTACACTGTTTGTGCCTTTATACCACTCATATCTCCAGTTACTGTGAGACTCAATCACACACTTCAGATTGACTGTCTCTCCAGTGAATACAGGACTGTCTGGTGTCACAGTCAGTGTAGATGTGGGTAAATCTGTAAAGAAAAAACAAAACATCAAGTGACTCAAACAGCACTTACAGTTATATTGTAATATTGTTAGATTTGGGGTACTCGGTCTCGAGTACAATTTTAGGCGACTCGGACTTGTCACGGACTCGGATGCATTTTTACTCGGACTTGACTTGGACTCGAGCCTTTCGGACTCGGAAAATATGCCGAGTCCGTCCGAGTCCAGAGACAGTTGACGGAAATGTCACTGACTCGATGCATTATCACGAAAATGATATTCAGTATTTGCATGTGTTTTTAAGTCTTGTCCAGTAGCTACTTGGAAGCCGACGGGTTTGTGCGCACACACTCAAAGCGCGCTCACAGAACGCGCCTCTCAGTCAGTGTGTGAATGCCGAGTTCTCTTTCACTTCTAATAGGTTCTGTTATTGCTACACACATGCTCGTCTTACATACTATTCGTGTGAATAAAGTCGGTTTTGTCCTAAGTAAACCTGAACAGCTGGGAGAAATACTGATGCGTCAAAATATTTGATTTGTGCGTCAGATCTTAAAGCGATAGCAGCGTAAACCTGCAGCCGAAAAAGAAGAAGAGAAAATCACTCACTCTTCTTGACTGAATCACTTATTAACTTTCCACACAGTGAAGATTTTGCAGTGTTTTATTTTAACATTTATTACTTCAAGAAATGTCTGTAGTAGTCTATTTCTGTAATAGTCTTTAGACAGACCTACCTAAAATAAATAAATAAATAAATAAATAATTCTAAATTATGATTTAATTTGTATTGTTGATTAATATATTTATTTATCCTTTTGTTTGTAAGTAATAGGCCTACTTGGAGTACTTACTTCAGCAAGCTTGAGAATGTTTTACTTACATTAGTTGATTAGTTTTTGCTGTATTAAAATTATTATTATTATTTGTTAAAAAATGGTGGCAGTTTCTAGCTTCAAAGAAAAATAATTTTTATAACATCTTTGCAGCAATAGTTTTAACAGGTCCAAAACCACCTTGGGTGTGCATGATTTTCTAATAATTCAATGGCACATCATCATTTTTTCTTTATGTAATGTAATTTATTGTAATTAATGTAACTATAAATGCATTCAAAAATAAAACAGGTGTGAGTTTGCTGTGACTTATGGGAAGTATATGTAGGGCTTTATACACAGTGTTTACCATTGTACAGACTAGGTTTATCCCTCACAGCCTCATTTTCATTCAAGAAAAAAAAAAAAAAAAGTCATATAAAGCCCAAAACACACACAGCCACAATCACAAATAAAAGAGTTGCATTTTCTGCTCTTAAGGTCCCATTCACCAAGATACCTACTCCTTTACCCCTTGAATTTACCCCTTGAAAATACCCTTAAATTTATACATGTACTATATCAATGAATAAAGTCAAGTACCGCCCTATAATTTTTCACATTCTAAAACCTGTTTCACTCTGAAATATGTCACAAGACATAAGTCAGCCATAACTTCTGTTACATGACTTTAAGTTTGCTAAGCAGAGCATGGACACTTATGAGATGTTGTGAAATCAAAAATCAAAAAGGCAAGATCCACTAGAGGTTTGCTTTTCTTACATTTCAACTGACATTGCGTTTTTTTAATTGACATTGCGACTCGATTGGTTAAAGACTCGGACTCGACTCAAACCCAATACTAAATATTGTTTTATAAATTTGTTACAAAACTATGTTGTTTATACATTATTTTATTAATTATCTTTAATAACTTGTATAACTTGTATAATTTGTTATACAGTGGCATCTCCAGATGCTTTATATATATATATATATATATATATATATATATTTCAATGATATCTACAATTACTTATTTATTATTATTATAAAACAACCACATAATCTTAGACGTAAGTGTACTTTTCAAAATTAGTGTTAAAACAGTTGCTCAACAGGGATAGCTAGTATGTTTGATTAGCATAGAGTCAAACATCACAATTTACTTGAGTTTACTTTTTTTACTCTTACTTGAGTCATATTATTTTTCAGTACTTAAGTAGCAATACTTTTACTTCAGTAAAATTTTTTAGTATTCTTTCCACAACTGAATGTGATCATCAACACTAAACCACATATAAATGAAAACTAATGTTAGTGAGTGAAATGTTGATTCAGGAAGTGGTAAAGGACTGTACAGTTTTCGTAGTGCTGATGGAAGTCATCTACTGCATCTGTGTTTTGATAATAATACTGAATATGATCCAGTTGTAGTATTTAATAAAAACATGATTTTCTCAGCTTTTTTTTTTTTAGAAGATCTGTCTATATTTTGGTGTACCGCATGTTTAGCATTTAAAGAGCAAAGCATTTAAAGTGGCAGATGATTAAACTACAGTGCACATTCATATTAAACCAAACATAATTATTCATTGGTGTGGACACTAATATTTTTTTATTGTTATTTCCTTGGTATAAACATGTCTTAAAAAGTGAATTATTTCATTCTTATACAGATGTGGATGATACAGAAGAGTAGAAGAAAAGTGTTGAGCCACAAAAAAAAAAGATTAAATGAGCATTAAACAGATGTGAATATGATCACTCGCGTGATACAGTCAGTGTAACAGCAGCACTGATGTCTGATCTCTGTGAGTCTGATCTCTCTCCTCTACAGCTGTATTCACCACTATCAGACACAGATGTGATTGTGTAGACTCTCTCAGTGACGTGTCTGATGACTGAACCATCTTTAAACCAGCTGTATGTCCACTGAATGTTTCCTCCTCCCTGTATGTCACATGTGAGAGTGACTGTCTCTCCTCTGAACACACGCTGATCTGGCGTCACCTTCACTACAGGTTTTGGTCTCTCTGTATTAATACACATATGACTAAATATTGACTGAAACTGTTATAAACTCAAAACCTCCTTATGAGAAAAACACTACATTAAATTAAAGATCTGGTTTGCTTTTAGTTTGTATTAATTAGTTTAAACAAAACAAAAATAGAGTTAAAATGTCAAGTTTTATTTTAAATTATTACATCTCAGGCATTTGATAAAGAGTTAACAAAATAATTCAATTTTTATAATTACTTAAATTATTAAAATTCTAAATCTGGAGTTACATCAGGAATAGACTTGAATAGTCTTTGGTTTGGTTCTTCTCCCTCATGCAGAGGAAAACAATGACGCCAGAAAACAAACGTTCATGATTCTGCAGTATTTTACAGTTTAATATTAGAAACAAATGCTTTCATTTTGAGTGACTACATACATATCAGATGTTTTAATTATTGTATGTTATTAAATAATATATTTAATTTAATTTATTAATAATACATTAATAAACATAAGTTCAAACAAGAAGCTCAAACATAAGTTCATTGTGTTCATTATATTTTGTGCACCATTTTTGATGCTAAATTAAATCTTGTGTTTTCCTGTTTTGTGTTTAAGGACTTTTATGTTGAAGTGTTTTTCTGTCCCCATTGTTTCTGTGTTCATTTCCTGTGTTTAGTTTTGGTTTTCCTTTTTGCATTGCTTTCTTTGTTTGTTTCCATAGTTACAGTCATCTGTTACCATGGCTACTACATTGTGTACACCTGTCCCTTCTTATCTATATCATCTTCAGTGTTTCTTTTGTTTATTGTCTGGTTCTACATGGATGTATTGTGTGCATTTGTTTCAGTTCCTGTATTTGGTTTATCTTGTTCACTGCTTAATTTACTTTTGTTTAAATAAGTTTTAAACTGCGCTTGGATCCAACTTTCTGTTTTACTGAGACAGATACGTCACAGAACACCACACACTCATTTATCCTGCAGTCACATTAATTCAGCTGAATCAACAACCTGTTACAATCCACACTGATCTGTGATGATCCTCGAGGATCAATGAGTGAGTTCCTACATTATGACACTCTCACACCCTTTGTGTAACACTGATGTTAAAGAGGAGAGATGTGGAGAAGAGAGTGATGGTCTCTCCTCCGTCTGATTCACTACAGGTTTAATGTGATTCAACATCAGATCATCTGAAACAATCATCAGACTTACAGTGAGTGTGCTATTTTTTGTTCCTCTAAACTATATTATTTTATGTTACACAGGGAACTTAAGAAGCTTGTAGATTCAGTGTCACATCTGGATCTCATTTTCATAAAGTAGAGTGAGTTTAGGAGAACAATGATATTAAACTCACCAGTCACAATGAGATCAACAGCAGAGCTGAAATGTGATGATTGTGGTCTTCCATCTCTCTGTCCTTTACACCAGTACTGACCCGCATCAGTTGAAATAGCTTTTACAATACTGAGAGTGTCTCCATTTACAGTGTAATGATCAGATGTCTGTGATACTGGATTGCCTCTGTTGCCTTTATACCACTCATATCTCCAGTTACTGTAAGACTCAATCACACACTTCAGATTGACTGTCTCTCCAGTGAATACAGGACTGTCTGGTGTCACAGTCAGTGTAGATGTGGGTAAATCTGTGAACAGAAGAAAAAAGACTCTTGAAAAGTGAAAATATGTGACTTAATGTAGTTGATAATGATACAGTAATGAGTAAAATATGATACATTATGTCAAAAGCTGTGATTTTTTTTTTCTTCTTTTAATTGGTTTACTTCTTTTGTCAAATTAACTGGATTTTGAAAGGTTGAAAAAGTTTAAAAAGATGTTTTTAAAAAAAATGTTTTTTAGAATGTTTTTTTTGTTTGTTTGTTTTTTAATCTCTGTATACGTATGTGTATTATCAACTATATCAACTAACTTCACAAATTTCACTGATCAACTTTCTCTGTCAACTCAGAGTTTATGGAGCGTGTGCACATGAAAATGTGACATCATTAGTGAACAGCCAATCACACGCCTTGAAACTGTGATTCACTTCTCATGAGTGCCAATCACTGCCAAAGATTAAAAGACTGAAAAATATGAAGAATTTAGACACATTTACACAGAAAGATGAAAAGAGCTGTCCGTGAAAGAGGACAACTTAAAGAAAACACATCAGTGAAAGTATCAACAAAGTCAGATCAGATTGGTTTGGTTTTGTCAACTCAAGTCTAATCCTGTAATCCTGAGTTTGTTGAACCACCATCATGATACAAACCACAAACATGTGTTTCACAAAATCATCATTAGATAACAGATACAAGTTCCATTAAACTCTATTGGTAAAGACAGAAACTGTGATCATAGATGCTTTTGGGAAACAAACCTCAGTTAGACTTTATTTTGGTAAAGTTTATATTGAGAATGAACAGAGGTTTAGATGTTGATATTGTGTAGAAAATGTTTAATTTAAAGTCACCACATGGTTAGTGTTTGCTTTAGTTGGGCTCTTGACCCTGAACTTCTTTAACATGACATTTTTCTTTTTCTTTTTCTGACTGCTGTAATTGTGTTTATAAGCCACATTTGTTATGGTTAAAAAAGCCAAAAGAAATGAGATCAGCTGATGATGGTTGATTCTAGAGTTTAATATATGTGTGATGTGTTATTAATCTCATGTTATTGATTATAGTGGTTTGATAATAATGTTTTTTGACTGAGTTTAAAAACACAAGTCTGTATTATTCACACACACACACACACACACACACACAGACAACATGAATCAGTGAATGAACCTCAACAATGATGACAATCAACATAAAGCTTCATGCTGCAGTGCATGATGGGAACCACCATAATACAAACTCATTCATGACTCCCAGCATGCAGTGCTGTTGAACTGTCTTATTATTTTTCTTATTATTTGCTTTTATTTTGCTGTTGTTTTGTTGTGACTTTAGCTTGTTTTATGTTCAGAGTTGATCTGTTTATGTGAATTTGTTGATTGTCATGATTGTTGAGATTCATACACTGATTCTTAATGTCTGTGTGTGTCTGAATCTTTCAGTGCTTCAAACATTTTTGTGCACAATGTGTTTAAAAAGTCCTTCAGATCACTGCTGGATCTCTTGCTTTAGTATCACAGGGTTTGTGTTGTAAAACTGTATTAATAACAGAGATCTGTGAATTACACTATTTTATGATGAAATCACCATAAATAATAGCCAAAAATCACATAATCGCTTTTGATTTTAGCGTCCTGTGCAACAAATAATGTTTTTAAACAGACAGTGTTACAAAAGACAGACTAAGACTAAGTTAAAGGCCAAGAGTTCAACTAAATCAATTTCTATTATGGTGATTTCAAATGAAACATCATTTTCAGTAAAACCCTCATCATCTAAACCTCTGTTCATTCTCAATAAGAACTTCTGTATACAAATGCAAGTGATATCTACTTTAAATGCTGAAGTTAATGTGAGATTTATATATATCTTAAAGCACTTTTAAAAATATATTGCGAGTCTCTGATTATTAATGTAGATTCAATGTGCACATTAATGCAGACAAAACATATTTTCTATGGAATGTCATTTACTAAAATTAATATAAAGTCTAGGTCACTATTGATTTATTGATTTATTATTATTATTATTATTTTTTCTGTCTCTAATCAGAAACACCACTGTGGTAACATAAGTTAAATGCTGCAGACAATACAGTGTTAAGAAAAACAAACAGTGATTCTGTTGAAGAACAAATGAACACACTCACCTGATACTGTCAGTTTAACTTCATCACTGGACTCTGAAAAATGTGGAGCTTCTGAGTGAGATCCATCACAGCTGTACACGCCACTATGAGACTGATCCACAGATGAGATTATATAGTTCTGGTCTCCTGCACTGTAAACTGTATTTCTGTCTTTATTCCAGCTGTACCACCAGTCTCCTGTCTGCTGTATGTCACATGTGAGAGTGACTTTCTCTCCTCTGAACACATTTTTATCAGGATGAACATGAACTACAGGTTTCACTGTGAAATGATCAAACAACACACTTCATGTGTTAAAACTCAAAATGAGGTTTTCACTTTCAGTCAGCAGTGCAGTATCTGTTCTGACCAGCAGGTGGAACTATTTTCATCCACAATTTCAACAAACTATTATTTATTTATAGCGGATGAGACAATAATGGGCATCAACACAATCAAACTGAAAAATGATGTCTGTGTCTGTTCTCAGTCTTTCATCTCTTACACATTTTCATAACAAAACCATATTGAATGAATAACACTACAGATAGTAGATGCACAAGATCTTACAGACACACAGTCATTAATTACAGTGACAATTGTTGCATTAATCTAGCTTGCTCTTCTAAATTTAACATTCATTATTAAAATAAAATAAAATAAAATAAAATAAAAATAAAATAAAATAGTAAAACTTTATTTCAATGACCAATTCTCACTATTAATTAGTTGCTTATTGGCATATTGGCTGTTTATAAGTATTTATAAAGCATGCAATAATGCTAAATAATAAACACATAAAAAAAAAAAAAAGTATATTAGGTGAATTAAAAAAAAGTAATAAAAATAATAGAATACATTTAATAGTAAATAAATAACTAAAGTAACATTACAAAATCAGTGAATAAATGCATTTAATAAAAACTTAATTTTATTTTTTATTAATATATTTTAATTTACTTATTTTCATTACTTTATTTGTATTAAATCTATGTATTCATTTAATATATTCACTTCATTATTTATTATACTTAATTTCATTAAGTTTTTTTTTATTAAATGTATATACTTAGTTTTTTATAATTAATTTTACTCAATTAATTTTAAATGTATGTATTTTATTTGTATTTATTTTTTTATTAGTATATTTTACTTGATACAGTTAACAAATAAACTATAAAAGAAAGTAAATAATACATTTAATGCAAACTTAATGAAATTAAGTATAATAAATAATGAAGCAAACATACTGCATAAATCAAGTGAATAAATAGATTTACTAAAAATTAAATAATGAAAAAATAGAATAAATGTAATAGAAAATAAATAACTACAGTAACATTATAAAATTAGTGAATAAATTAATTTAATAAAAACTTTTTTCATTACTTAAATTTTATTAAATCTATTTATGCATTTAATATATTCACTTCATTTTTATTATTAATTTCATTAGGTTTTTCATAAATGTATTTAATTCAATGTATAATTTATTTTACTCAGTTATTTTACTTAGTTATTTTTTAAAGGTATTTATTTTAAAATTTATTAATATAATTTACTTGATACAGTTAACAAATAAATTATAAAATGAAGTAAATAAATACATTCAATAGAAAATAAATAACTAAAGTAACATTATAAAATTAGTGAATAAATACATTTAATAAACTTAATTTATTTCTTTTTATTCTATTCTTTTGTAACGCGGAGTGAAAGACGAGAGGCGAGCGGATCCACTTGCAAGCTTTTATTAGGACGAGACAAAGACATGGTCGTACAGGCAGGGTCAAAACAGGAGCAGACAGGTATATAACAGGCAAGACGAAGAGAATAATCCAATAACGATAGATAGTCCGAAAAGGCAGGCGGCGAACAGTCGAAAAACGGGGGAGCCAGGCGAGAGAACAAAGAACTAGGAACTAGGAACTTGGAACTAGAAACTAGGTAACGCTAACAATGGAAACACAACAGTAACAACTCACAATACTCCGTAGTTTGCAAGGGGAAAGACTGGGGCTTTTATAGCGCCGCTGATTGGTCGCGGATGAGGTGCAATGGCTGATGGGGAATGTAGGGGTGTAGTACAACAGTCAGAGTGTGATAATGGGGTGAGAGTGACATCTGGTGGTGAGTGGACAGCGGGACACCGACCAGATTCGTGACATCTTTCATTACTTTTTTTTTTTTTTAAATCTATTTATTCATTTAATATATTCACATCATTATTTATTTATAATTAATTTAAGTTATTATTACATGTATTTATTTCATTTTATAACTGATTTTACTTAGCTATTTTACTGTGTTTAAATTTCAAGTACATTTCAAAATCAAATACATTTAATAAAAACTTAATAAAATTAAGTTTAATAAATAATGAAGTGATCATATTAAGTGAATAAATAAATAGACGTAATAAATGCATTTAATAAACTTAATTTTAATTTTATTAATATATTTTACTTAAATGCATTAATTCACTTTTTTATTCCATTTATTTTTTTCATTACTCAATTGTATTAAATATATTTATTTTATTTATTTTAAATGTTCTCTTCATTGTTTATTATGCTTAATTTCCTTGTCTTTATTAAATGTATTTACTTAATTTTATAATTTATTTTACTTATTTTTTTTTAATGTTATTTTTTCAAATGCATTTACTTTAATTCTTATTAATAAATGTTACTTAATACAGTTAATAAAATTATAAAATTAAGTAAATAAATACATGTAATAACAACTTAATGAAATTAAGTATAATAAATAATGAAGCTAACATATAAAGTGAATAAATAAATAGATTTAACAAAATTAAGTAAGGTACATTAAATAGAAAATAAATTACTAAAGTAATAAAGTGAATAAAGAACTTAATTTCAATTGTTATTAATATATTTTACTTGCATTTGCTAAATGCATTTGTTCATATTTGAAATCAATGTATGACTAAACTTTTACTGCACTAAATACACTTTACTTCAGTAAACTTAGTGCACTTTCATAATGTACTTAAAGTGCTCTGTTTCCACACACTAACTTTGTACTTAATATACTAAAAAATATTCTTTAGTACTTCTTAAGATAATCTTAAGAACAATTGAAGTGAATTTTGGTACACAATCTAAACACATTCTGAATGTTAGAAATAACACATTTGATTAAAATGAGTGTAAATGTAATTCATGTAAATGTAAACGCCCATAGATTGAAAGAATAATTACACTGTTACCACACAGATACAACAATGCAGCACAGATATAATATATAATGTACAAACAAACAAAACAGTGTCTCTTTATAGTCTTTATCTGACTATAATTTGATTTCAATTTAATTATTAGTGCTACACTCAAAAATGCAACTGCATATTTTACAGTTTACGAAACATTTTGAGTCTCAAATACTTAAAAAAAAAAAAAAATTGCCAGACCAACAGAAATACCCCAAATATTTTCCCAACTAGTCAAACACAGTCTGAACATTACAGCATGAATAAATTACTCAGTTACTGTTACAGGATTATTATTATTGTTATTATTATTATTATTATTTTATTTACTTTTTCTTGTTGTTTTGTCATTATTGTTATTTGTTTGTATTTTGATATAAAGAGCTCATATTTTAACAATTGTTGATTGTGATAATTTTTCTCAACTTTTTTTTTTTTTTCAGTGTAATTAGTGTTAGTCACATTTGTTCAACAAAGAAAATCAAATGTACTGCAGTATTACACAGTACCTTGAGTGAATCCAGACTGGATGAAGGACATCAGCACTACAAGCAGAAGAAACACAGATATTAAACATTTCCATTCATTCAACACAACGCAAATCACACACTGAACTGACTAAAGTAAATGTAATGTACACTTTATGTATAAAAGACTTACACATGCAAACACATTACAAGTAAATATTAAAGTTAATGTGGTTAATGTTTCACACCACTGATTCTTCACTGGAACAAAACAAACTATAGAAGTCCAAACCACATTAGGTCAAAGTGTTTGAGAAACACACACCCTCACTTCCTGTTTGACGCTGACAAGTCGATTATAATTGTGACTTTTTAGTGGCCAAAATAATTTGAACATTTAGAGTGTTTTCAGAAAGTATTTTAAATTAACAAAACCTAGTTTAGTTAAAGTCTGCATGAACCAGAATTTGCTACCGACTTCATTTCAGAATAGTGACGTATTTACAATTGAAACAGAATATTGAATATAGGGCTGGTTTTATTTTAGTGCTCCTCCTCTCTGTCTCTCACTCATGACAACAGAACAGTTTGAAGACTGTAAAGGATGTTCAGCACAATCTGTCAAACTGACGTCATCAGAGAAGGAATGTCATTACAGAGCAGAAGAAAATGTTCAGATTTTGATTAAAGATTACCAAGACTATTTTATTATTATTATTATTATTATTATTTTATGATTATTATTATTATTATTATTTTAAGATGTGAAATTATTTCCTCATGAATTTAAAGTCCAGGAACTCTGACAAAAACAGATGCCATGCAACAAAACAATAAAACTAATCTGGAGAAGAGATATTCAAAGAGGGCAAACAACACCACCCCCCTTGCTCATTTATGACCCCCTTCCTCCCTCTCCTCTCCCCTCCTGCATCTCACACTTTCCCCAAAAGATTCCACTGAAAGTGACCAAGAATGTCCATACACTACCTGTGTTACATCTTGTGAATATGTTGCTCTTCCCTTCATGTTTGGTATCGTTCTAAAGGTCTCAGTGCGATTGGTAAAATGGTCTCAATTTCACAGCAGTCACTTATATTATGAGGAAGACTGAACACTTTTGTAGAATTGTGTTTTGCTGCTGAGGGGTGTGTTTTCCCCTTAGGGTCGGGTGAGAATCTCCAGCCAGCTGTGACCCTGGGTCATGAGATCTCCTGACAAACCAAAAGGTCTTTACGTTTTTACAATTGATTGGAAGATTTGTTTGTTTTGGTCTGGGTATATAAGCGAAGTGACAAAACGCTACTGGGGGATTCTGTATTCAGAAGAACCCCCACACTGTGTGTGAGAGTCTCTGGAGCTTTGCCTCCAAACCTCTCACATGCTGCTGTGTATCTCTGTGGTCAGGTATGCATCTCCCACTCTTAGATTTATCTTTGAGTAATTGATGTTATGTATTTATTTGAATTGGAACTGAATTTAATTCTGAATTGGATTTTCATTGTTTAATTGTGTGATTGGCAGTGTTGGGGAGTAACTAGTTACATGTAACGGAATTACGTAATTTAATTACAAAATAAATGTAATTGTAATTAGTTACAGTTACTGAGAATACATGTGTTATTAAATTACAGTTACTTTTGAAAAATGCCAGTGATTAAAAAGGGGATTACATCTGAATTTTTTCACCCACCCACCCCCACTTATAGATTTAATTGACTTCTTTTAAATTGCATTGATTGCTCTAAAATGAGACACCAATGTTTCAGGAGATTAGGACACAGAATAGGACACATGCTTGTTTGATAACTGTTTTATTTCCTATTTGGGTTTATGCATAAACTTTAATTTTTAAGATTGTTTTTTTTCCAAGGCATTGTTAGATGCTAGTGTTTTCTGTCATGAAACTATGCAAACATTTGATTTCAAACCCAGTATCATAGCGATTAAACTATTTCTTGCTATGATGTTATTTATGTTATGATCTTGTTACGACATAAAGCGCAACTGCGCTCACGGTGACCTGAGTTCGATTCCCGTCTCGAGGTCCTTTGCCCTCCCAGCTCTTTCCTGTCATCTCTCTACTGTCCTATCACAATAAAAGGCATACAAAGATATGTAAAATATATGTAAAAAAGTCTGAATTTGTGGTGGCTGTGCTTTAAATTATTACACAGCTCAGACTCATTCGGGGCAACTTAAGTCAGTGCTATATGCTTGATAATTTTTCTTGGCGGAAGCTTTGCATTTGGTTAGCTAATAAAATATTAAAGCTTAATTCAATATTATGTGTACAATTTCTTATTTCTGTCATCCTGGTATCGTGGACTTGCTCTATTGTTTCATACAAACGCAGCTGCTACCATTTTTTATTTATTTATTTATTTTTTTTGTACACTGTAATGGATTATAAGATAACTAACAAACTAGTACTACTACTTAATTATTTATGTGGTGAAATGTTGTGTAAGAAAAGTGTTATGACTGCACTATATCCCTAAAATGTCTAGTTTGCTAGCAACTGATTTCTTCATGGAAGCTTTGTGTTCAAATAATTCAACTCAGATCAGTGTTTCGTGTCTAATAATTTTGACACAAAACATCTAAATAATCTATCAAGCAGCTGTGTAATAAGTGAGATAATGTACATTCAGCCAGCTGTTATCGCAAAATAAAGATGTATATTATCCCTTACTTACTATAATCTTAATTCAAGTGATAAAGGATTTTGAAACTGACAGTAATCAGTGTTGAGTGCTACTGTAAGGTTAACTCTGCCTGGTTTAAATGTTTCAAAATGATTAACAGTTGAAAATATTAGAAAATTAGAAAAGTAATCAAAAAGTAATTAAGTAAGAAGTTACATTACTTTAATAGAGTAACTGAAAAGTTACACTACTTATTACATTTTAAATCAAGTAACTTGTAATCTGTAACCTATTACATTTCCAAAGTAACCTTCCCAACACTGGTAATTGGCGTGATACATTTTACCTGAGAAATAAATTGTTCTATTTGATTCAATCTGATCTCTTCTGAAATCATTATTTCTAGTAGATTAAAGTGTAGTCTGATATTTTCCACAAAGTTTGTGTCCAAGATGGATCATACCGAAGTTCCAACGGTTGGACCATGGGGAACACCATTAAGGGCTTCCGATTACTGACTGTCACTGGCTTAACACGTTGCAGTTCTCGTGATTATAGAAAAAATACACTTTATGGTAAGGACTGCAGAATACAGTCTGCATAAAATGTATTATAACCACCCCTCATCCTCTGAGTAGGTCCAGAACTGGCGAGCTTGTGTCGTGTGTTCACTGTTGGCCAAGTGAATTGCGAAGCGATATTAGGTCCTTAATGAACGAATAATTGAAAGTATGGGATTTCCAGAATAATCAAATATCTAAATTAATACACATTGATATTTGTGATCAGCCTAAAATAGAGTAAACACCTACATTTTAACGATCATATGAAATTGGAGTCAGATTAAACATGGAGCTAGATCAAAATTTAAACTAAATCCTGATAAATTAAGTGAACTTTGCAGAAGCGCTGTGAAAAGACCGATTATGCATTAAACCTTCAACCAGCCAACTGCACTCTGCGTTTGGGCTGGTGGATGGATCCTTACATTATTATTATTATTTATTTATTTATTTATTTTTTATTATTATTATTATTTTTTTTTTTTTGTGGATTAACTTGCACAGATTAATTGTCTTAATGCTAATGTGTGCTAAGTAAAAATAAAGTCAATTTTGACTTTATTAGGACATTAAAGTGAACCAAAAAGGAAACTAGCTGTAAATGACCTCAGTGCTTTTAATGTTTGCAATGTAAATGGACCAAGTTAAAACAAGTGACTTTTAAGAAACGTGGCACAAGCACAGTTTACACTCAAAACATTTCACAAAATTAAATTATGAAACAAATATGTTGAAAAGCAAAGACACTTTCTGATTGTCAAACATTAGTGGAACATGTTTATATGTTAATGTGATGAACTACAGCTGTGCTTTTTCTGTGAGAACTGACTTCACACATGCGCTAAAAATGACACTAAAACAAACTGGATAAAAGTAATTGAAAAAGTGTCTCAGAAAACAGAAGTTAGTTCAGAGAAAAGCCTGAGCATCATTTGTTGGCAGACGTCACTTATATTTGATATATTGTGATTAATGCAATGATATTTAGACATTGGTAAGTGTGATTTAAGCATCCAAACTATTTTTAAAATGTTTTTATCATTCATGCATTTATTTATTTAGGGCCACTTTGTGGACAATTCATTTTCGAGGGGTGAAGAGAATGAAAAGTGATGTTTGGTCAGTGTTCTCAAACTCTCTGAGTCTCTAATGGAGAGTCTATTTAAATATACAATATCATACAACACCAAACTTACATTAACACAAATATGTCTACCTAAAATAAGAAGAACTAGCAAAAGCACATGTCCACAGGGCCTCCATCTTTCACAAGCAGCACAGATAAACAGATGTTCTCTGAAACTCTGTATCTGATCCACACGTAACATATCATCACATTGAATCAATAAACAATTCAATAAGCACTGAAACCCTCCTACACACAGCACATCATTTATCAAAACAGAAGATCGTGTAGAATATAATGAAATACTCACAGAGTATGAGAGGCAGTGCACTGGACCCCATACTGACACATTAATAGACTGTTTTAACAGTGCTGTGTGCACTAAATCAGACACTTCCTGAGTTTCACAGTTTGAGAAGAGATGAGGGAGGAGACAAAACTTGACATCGGAAAACATGAAGAAACAGGAAGAAAAAGACATCCATTAAAGATATTTAGTCTTTTTGTGCATGCAAGTTACTAAAATAGACTGAAAAATGTCTGCAGTAGTTGTTCTCACACTGCATTATTTTCTTCATTCATGCTACCAGAGCCACACATTACAAATAGACCAGTTATAAAGTAAAACCATGAGGTGAATCCTAATGTAGGCCTACTTATGTAATTCCTGCTCTTATCTGAGTTATTCTCTCATCTACAATTGCATATATAAAGAACAAATAATCCATTGTCTCTATCATTAAATTCTGGCAATATCTGCACAAGTATTATTGCATCACCATATTTCACATGTAAGACTTGCAACAACAATAACCCAAAATCAAAACAGAATTTGAAAATTTACAGAAATATGATGAATAAAATAACAAACAAACAGACAAAAAGAAATTGAGTTTAAATAAAAGACACATAAATAAGACATGTATAAATTATTTTTTATAAATTGCATATTGTCACACACCATACAGTCTATAAAATGATTTTGATTCAGATTGGATGAAGTGAAGATTCACCACAACAACATTTAACATGTTTATTTCTACTGTAAAAGGTTTGACAGCATTAAACCAGAAGACTCGGGTGTATCTTCAGCAGGATTCTTTATTGAGAATGTGCTGTTTGATGTTGCAGTCATTTATTTAGAGAGCAGTGCTTACAGGTCAAGACAAAGCAACCTTAAACAAAGTATAAAGGATGATTTTGATTCAGATTGGATGAAGTGAAGATTCACCACAACAACATTTAACATGTTTATTTCTACTGTAAAAGGTTACATGACAGCATTAAACCAGAAGACTCGGGTGTATCTTCAGCAGGATTCTTTATTGAGAATGTGCTGTTTGATGTTGCAGTCATTTATTTAGAGAGCAGTGCTTACAGGTCAAGACAAAGCAACCTTAAACAAAGTATGCAAAGGATGTTATTAGGAGTCTGACCAGTTTTACATGCCCCAATCCAAACAACATAACTGTACCATGCAGATACTTCACTGAGATAAAAAGAAGTCCACAACATAAGTAGTTCTGGTCATAAACACTTGCCACAGCTTCCAAGATTGGAGCAGGGCCACCAAAAATCATCAAAAGGTGATCATCTCAGATACTGCACTTGTTTAACTATCAATATGGAGAACAAGAACTGGCAGAAACCTCTCTCTACACATTTTGTTTCACCAGTTGGTGCTATTGTTGCTTTACTGTCAAATAAAATATAAGAAAACAGAGACTCTAAAGTTTGACATTAGACAGGGTTTCTGAGAAGTGGAAGTAAATGAAAATGACATGCACATGTTGCTGTGAATCTTTTGCTCTTGTGGTCGTATTTTGAGGTTTATGAAACTAAAGAAGCAGAATAAGAATAACTATCTCCCCCACTCTTGTTAAAACCAGAGAGCAGAAACAGAGCAGAAGTCAAACCATGACCATTAGCTCAACTTATTTATTAGGCCTCTTAACACTTCTGTCATTTTCTCACTACAAACAGCTTCTGAAGTCACCAATACACAAATAACAATGTGTCCTTAGCGATGAGCTGAAAGAAGCCAGTGCAACAAGTAAAATGTGTTATTGCTGTAACTCTAAATGTCCATTTTCTACCTATGGCCTCAGAAGAATGAGGCCCACTATATAGAAACAACCCACAAAATGCTGTGACTTCCATTACAAGGTACATTTACAACCAAACCACAACACTGAGAGAAGCGTCTGCAGAACTTGCTTTGACTGTGAACTTCGATGCTACGATTATATTAGGGATGTTTCTGTTTTAATGATTATTAAATCTCTGCAAACATAAACAAATTATAATGAAGTATCCATCTACTCTCCATTTACTCTTAGATTTACTTTTTAGAATTTTATGTCTTCTATTAATTATCTCTGAATTGACATAATATATATTTACCTGACTGATAATACATTGTTACATTTGAATTGATCCTGTTTACTCTGGAATGATTGACTCCAGTAGATCATGTTGTAACCTTGTTAAATCATATCTGCACCTGGATGAATTTAAGTTAAGATGGAGCATGGGATACGCCAAATGAGATTTTACAGATCTGGCCAACACTTGCCATTAGTTCAGTACTTCCACTATGAAGGTCAAAAGGGAATTTCCATTTACATCAACTGGATGTTGTTCGACCAACCTAAATTTGGGTGGATAATAATTCTCAAGCAAACATGGCAAACCATGGCATGACTATACCGAAACTATTGTCAGAGAAAGTAATGTTGGTCGGCTTATATCTACAATTGTGGTCATGACCTCTGACTAGAGATAATATTGCATTTTCTCCTTTCAGGTTGCACCGGAGGTCCTTCTCGTCGGTAAAGTCTTGGAAAAGGAGGCGCTAAGCGTCACCGAAAAGTTCTTCGCGATAACATTCAGGGAATCACTAAACCTGCAATTCGTCGTCTTGCTCGCCGTGGCGGTGTCAAGCGCATTTCCGGGTTGATCTATGAGGAGACCCGCGGTGTGTTGAAGGTGTTTCTGGAGAACGTTATTCGTGATGCTGTGACTTACACTGAACACGCTAAAAGAAAGACCGTTACTGCCATGGATGTTGTATATGCTCTGAAACGACAGGGACACACTCTGTATGGTTTCGGAGGTTGAGTTATTTCAACAGTAAATTGAGATCAGATCAAATCAATCTTTATTTTTCATACCAACCTTTATATGCGGATGATTTTCAACTGTTATGAAAGATATAACAGAATGATTTACTATACCATTTTGCTTTATGCAATAAATGTCCATAAATGTGTTTTCCTATTATATACAATGTATCTATACAACATATCTAATTTGCATATTAATGTGTTTTTGGGGCAACGCATAATGAAAAAAGAAGTCTACAACCTAGCGCTGGGTAAAATATGGACATATGATAATGCATTATTTTGTCATGACTTTACTTGCACATCATAATTAATTCACTGTTATCTACTAACTAAATCCAGCTCATGTTATTAATAAAACTATCAATTGCATATGTATTAGTACAAAAGGGAAATGCTCTTTAAAGTTTAGTTGTTAATGTATGTAGCATATTTTTACATTTAATACGTAGGATCAGTGAAAATAATGACTGATCCTGTGTCATCCAATAACGTTTATGACAAAGCTGCAGATGTTGATAATTTAAATGACAATATTAATATTACAATATTATGTTAAAAAACATTTGTAATAATTTTTAGTAAATGTTTGATTTATTTAACTCTTAAATGTTGATTAATGCATTAACTATCATCCATGTTATTCATGCATGACTCCAGTTGTAATTAAGGATCTCTCTTGATTGGTTCATAATTAGCTCATGTCTTCACTAATCATGAGTTCATGTTGAAGTAAGTATTAATTCAGGTATTAGTACATTATTAGTTATGTACATTTACTGTAAAATGTTACCTAGTAGGAGTTTAGGAGGATAATGATATTCAACTCACCTGCAAACAAGCTTTATTTAGTTTACTTGTCTTTATTATTTTGCCTTTATTTCGGTGTGTTCTTTCATACGTTAATTTAGTTGATCGTTGTCATAAGTTATTGTTTTAGGGTGTTTGTTTTGTTATTCATTGGAGGTCCTTTTTTGCTTGTTGTTGTTTTCTTGTATGATACGTGTTCCTGATCGTTTCTGCTGTATTAAAACTTTATTTTTGGATTTGGGTTGCATTTCCCCTTCTATGCTGAATTTAGATGGGGGTTCATAACAGTCATACTTAGAAGGGAGAGGTTATTATTTGAGTATAGGAGAGCGTAAGTCTAAGCGGACATCTATGACANTTACCTAGTAGGAGTTTAGGAGGATAATGATATTCAACTCACCTGCAAACAAGCTTTATTTAGTTTACTTGTCTTTATTATTTTGCCTTTATTTCGGTGTGTTCTTTCATACGTTGATTTAGTTGATCGTTGTCATAAGTTATTGTTTTAGGGTGTTTGTTTTGTTATTCATTGGAGGTCCTTTTTTGCTTGTTGTTGTTTTCTTGTATGATACGTGTTCCTGATCGTTTCTGCTGTATTAAAACTTTATTTTTGGATTTGGGTTGCATTTCCCCTTCTATGCTGAATTTAGATGGGGGT
The DNA here is from genome assembly GCA_012976165.1 of Labeo catla. Classification (NCBI taxonomy): domain Eukaryota; kingdom Metazoa; phylum Chordata; class Actinopteri; order Cypriniformes; family Cyprinidae; genus Labeo; species Labeo catla. The sequence goes on along the minus strand of VONZ01001314.1, from coordinate 11,759 downwards.
TCATAACAGTCATACTTAGAAGGGAGAGGTTATTATTTGAGTATAGGAGAGCGTAAGTCTAAGCGGACATCTATGACATGTGGAGGCACACAAGGCTCAATTCTTGCACCGCTCTTCGACCTGAATATGCTCCCACTGAGTCAAATAATGAGAAGAAACCAAACTGACAATCAATGCTATGGAGATGAAACCCAGATTTAGTCTTAATGCCTAATATCTACAGCCACACTGACTCCCTCTGCCAAAGCACTGATGAAATTAACACTCGGATGGACCAACACTTTATTCAGGTAAACAAGGAAAAAACTGAATTCATCCATCAGCATCCAACTCCTGACTGACCTTCCCAAGAAGACCATTAGACAGCTGCAGCTCATCCAGAACACTGACTATTCAGGATTCTGACTAGAAGCAGAAAATCTGAGCATATCACACCAGTCCTCAGGTCCTTACACTGACTTACAGTTACATCTAGAATTGATTTTAAAGTATTATTACTCATTTATAAATCACTCAAGGGCCTAGAACCTCAATACATTGCAAATATGCTCACTGAATAACAGATCATTAGGATCAAGTCAGTTAGAAATAGCAAGGGTTCACTCAAAACAAGAGATGTCTGGTTTTAGCTGTTATGCTAACCACAGGTAGAATCAGCTGCCAGAAGAGATCAGATGTGCTGAAACAGTAGCTACATTTACATCTAGACTCAAAACACATCTATGCATTTACTGAATGAGCTCTGTGCTGCATCCCATTGATTGCACTGCATGTATACTATTTTTTTTATTCTTAACTGTTTAAATTTTAAATTATTTTATAATGTTATTTCTTTGCTTTTATATTCATTATTATTTAAATTCATTTTAATGTAAAACACTTTGAATTAACATTGTGTATAAAATGTGCTATATTAAATTTTGGCTTATATATAATGATCATTGTTTCACACCACTGAATCTTTACTTGAGCAAAACAAACTACAAAAGTACAAACCACATTAGGTCAAAGTGTTCGAGAAATGCACAGCCTCACTTCCTGTTTGACCCTTACATCATTGACTAAACCATCATGTTGTGTTCAGGTCATTTTGACACAGAGAGACTTTTCTTTTTCCCAAAAATTTACAAGCATTTTTTAAAAGGCCGGACATTTTTAACTGGGAACACTCAAGGTGCTATAGGGTTTTTAACACAGTACAAGGGTTAATTGTGACATTATAGTGGCCATGAAACAAAGTACATATTTCATCAATAAATTAAGTATATTTCGATGTTCACAATGTAAATGGACTTAACAGAAGCATAAAAGGACCCAAAATGATGTAGTCCTAGTATGTATATTAAGTATATTAATGTGATGAACTACAGCTGCGGTTTTTCTGCTAAGAACCAGAGGCGAACTGACTTCACACATCTGCTAAAAATGACACTGAGACAAACTGGTTAAAAATAATTGAAAATATTTCTCAGAAAACATAAGTTAGTTCTGAGAAAAGCTTGAGCATCATTTGTTGGCAGATGCCGCTTTTTTGATATATTGTGATTTTAAGTGTGATTTATTGTAAGGCTTTATATATGTTATATTGCTTTGTATGTGTGCGTGTAATTACTATGTATATATAAATACAAACACATATGTATATATTTAAGAAATATTTACAAGTATATGTATTTATTACAATTTTTTATATAATTTATATTATATATAAATGAAAATATTTTGTACATAACATTTATCTTAAATACATACATCCATTTGTGTGTGTGTGTATATATATATATATATATACACACACACACACACACACACACACACACATAAAATTACACACAGTACACACACATTTATTAGGCTAACTCAAACTTGTATTTTGTATGCGAATAATCACAGTCCTAATATCATACAACACCAAACTCATATTAACACAAATATGTCTGATTTAACTGAACTACATGAAATAGGAAGAACAAGCACTACAACAAAAACAAGCACAAGCACGTCCACAGGGCCTCCATTTTTTTTTTTTCACAAGCAGCACAGAAAAGCATGTTCTCTGAAACTCTGTATCTGATCAACACAAAACATATCATCACACTGAATCTGAACAATGAAAAAAACGATAAGCATTGAAACCCTCCTACACGCAGCACAATCATTATTTTATCTACAGCTGAATGCTGTATTAAAAACAGAAAAGAATATAATGAAATATAGAGTATGAGGTGCTGTGTGCACTATATCAGACACTTCCTGTGTTTCACAGTTTGAGAAGAGATGAGGAAGGAGACAAAACTCAGAAATACAAGAAAAAGAGATCCATTAATATTTACTCTTTTAGTGCATACAAGTTGCAAATGCTGTTTTTCTACTCTAAAAGACTTTCACAAAAAAAGTCTTTCAGTAATTGTTCTCACACTGCCAGAGACACATTACAGACAGACCAGTGAATACCAAGTAAAATCATGAGGTGAATCCTAATGTAGGGCTACTCATGTAATTCCTGCTCTTATTTGAGTTATTCTCTCGTCTACAGTTGGAGTGGCAACTGCTTTTACACTCTGATATAAAGAACAAGGAATCATTTGTATCTGTGGCCGTATTTTGAGGTTTATGAAACTAAAGAAGCAGAATAAGAATAACTATATCCCCCACTCTTGTTAAAACCAGAGAGCAGAAACAGAGCAGAAGTCAAACCACGACCATTAGCTCAACTTATTTATTAGGTCTCTTAACACTTCTGTCATTTTCTCACTACAAACAGCTTCTGAAGTCACCGATACACAAATAACAATGTGTCTTTAGCGATGAGCTGAAAGAAGCCAGTGCAACAAGTTAAATGTGAGCTGTTATTGCTGTAACTCTAAATGTTAATTTTCAGAAAAATGAGGCTCACTATATAGAAACAACCCACAAAATGCTGTGACTTCCATTACAAGGTACGTCTACAATCAAACCACATCACTGAGAGAAGCGTAACCTTGTTAACTCATATCAGCACCTGGTTAGCAACGGGCTAAAGTCCAGTTAAGATGGAGCATGGGGTACACCAAATGAGATTTCTCAGATCTGGCTAACACTTGCTGTGAAGGCCAAAAGGGAATTTCCATTTAGGTCAACTGGATGTTGTTCGACCAACCTAAATTTGGGTGGGCCTAACTATAATATTTCTCAAGCAAACATGGGAAACCATGACATGACTACACCAAAACTATTGTCAGAGAAAGTAATGTTGGTCGGCTTATATCTACAATAGTGGTCATGACCGCTGACTAGAGATAATGCTGCATCTTCTCCTTTCAGGTTGCACCAGGGTCCAAATCATCTGGTCTAAATATACAAACGAGACGACACCCCCACCCTGAGTCTCCCCTTACCTTTTCATCCTCTTCCTCCTCCTCCCTAACATTCTAATCAATAAACTATTCAATAACATGTTTGGTTGAGGTGTGGTCCTTGTGTAACGATTGTTGTCCCTTACGACTGTCAGTAATTTCGAATGGACGACACATACAACGACTCTGGTTGTCAGTTCTTTTATTCACCGCAGCAACGATGATCGTGTCTGAGAAATACATCAATATCTATTAATACACCAGACACAGACATAACTGAAATAAAGAACATAAAATCAACAACTCGCTCTCATTAAGGGTAAACTCACAGTGTGTTATCCATTCAGCTATACAATACTACACTAGTAACAGCACGTGTCAGTCTCACTATACGAGACATGAAGGACGACGATAATTATTCAACAAAGTTTCATCTGAGATGTAAACCTCCAAAACATTATACATTTGTTGATATAAACACACATAACCCTTTTACATTCGGTAAAACTCACATTAAACACACTTTTGTCATATTTTAAACACACTGAACTGAAGAACTGAAGAACAGAAAAACAAACTTACCCGCAGCAGCGTTAACCATTTTCTGCTGAACTACGGTAGGCGCAAATAGACAAAAATAACGATAACGTCTGCAATGCATTAATCACTAGAAAACACCAAAATATTCTAATTTCAAGAAATTCAACATAATGAATATGGTTAGTATTAATGTTGTTTTTAACTCCGTTACACTCTCGTGAATGTAATATTGACAGAGAACATGAATGATGCACTCGGATTAGACGTAACGGGTGACGTTTAGTAGAACCGCCCATGATTTTGGTTTCACCTAGGTCCTTTAGCGAAATATAAACTCCCCATTTTCCTTTTTTGAATTACCAAGCTGTCTTCGTCGTTGTGGTTTGAAGAATAGTTGTAGACATGTCAGGAAGAGGAAAAGGTGGTAAAGGACTTGGAAAAGGAGGCGCTAAGCGTCACCGAAAAGTTCTTCGCGATAACATTCAGGGAATCACTAAACCAGCAATTCGTCGTCTTGCTCGTCGTGGCGGTGTCAAGCGTATGGGAGGGATTTACATTTTCAAGTCACTGATTGGCTTTATTTTGGCCAATGAAATCATTCTGTGGGTTGGTCCATGCAGATACAACAATCACAGATGCCGTTTCCCTTTTAAAATTAGCATAGGACAGTGCATAAAAGCCCATGTATTTTAACAACGAAATTATTCAATCTTAAGAAATTGTAAATATGTCATTATGCCCGAACCCGCAAAGTCTGCACCCAAGAAAGGCTCAAAGAAGGCCGTCACCAAGACCGCCGGCAAAGGAGGAAAGAAGCGCAAGAGATCCAGGAAGGAGAGTTATGCTATCTACGTGTACAAAGTCCTGAAACAGGTTCATCCTGACACTGGAATCTCTTCAAAGGCGATGGGAATCATGAATTCTTTCGTCAACGACATCTTCGAGCGCATCGCCGGTGAATCGTCTCGTCTCGCTCACTACAACAAGCTCCACCATCACATCGAGAGAGATCCAGACCGCCGTGCGTCTGCTGCTGCCCGGTGAACTGACCAAACACGCCGTGTCTGAGGACACAAAGGCTGTGACCAAATACACCAGCTCAAAGTAAAGCTTCATCTAATCTTATCAGCCAACCTAAAGGCTCTTTTAAGAGCCACCCACGTTGTCTTTAAAAGAGCTTGCTACTGAGTTTTTAGACTTTCTTTTATCTAAAAGTGAAGAATTAACATTTAGCAGTTAATTATCTAAATAGTCTATGTATCTTCTTCTTATTATTATTTGTTTGTTTACCGACATTGCTTATTCCTGTTCTGGACAATGCAGCTGAGAATTGTGAAATCATAGTCAGATTATTTATTTATTTATGTATTCACTCATTCATTCATTTATTTATTTCTATTTATTTTTCCTTTTGGTGGGGGATATATATATGTATGTATATGTGTGTGTGTGTGTGTGTGTTATTATTATTATTATTATTATTATTATTTTTTTTTTTTTATTTATTTATTTATTTATTTATGTTTTAGTTTTCTTCCTTAATACATCAGGCATTTATGGTTCGTATAGTGAGATATAATGAGAATTTAATATAATTAAAAAATATGGATAAAATTCTGAAATTCTGAAAAGTTGTCACCCTGTGTCTCCTAATGTCTTAGTAAAATGGTATTTAATTGCTTAGTGTTATTATCAAAGCTCTATTTCAAAACAATGCAACGCAATACAATGATGAAAAAATAACAAAAAACTAAATTATGTTCAAACAATCAGATAAACATAAGTTGCATCAATCTCAGGATTTTTAACAATATAAAAATTTTAAAATCAGTGAAGATTTTATGAAATATTTTATAAAACAACTTTTACTTGCTGAAAAGGTATAAACTCACAACAGAAGTCTAAACATAATTGTTTAATATAAAAAAGAGCAACATAAAATACATGTTAAGATGTAATTTGACATTAGTATAGTGACATTGTTAGTTGTTAGTAGTATTTAAAACATAAAAGTTGTTCAGTCTTGTTGATAGAGGTCTGTTCATTAAAGTGTGATAATGAACGGGTTCCTACATTTAATATGTAGTTTAATACATTAAACTACAATTTAAAAATATCTGATATTATTTTCTGGCATTTACTGATATAACTTTTTTATTGACAATCAGGTTAAAATGGAGTAAAAACATCTCTGTGCAGATATTTCATAAGTTTAAACATTTGTCATTCGGCCTGTATAATTATAAACTGCTATCAAATGTATTTATTTTTTATTTAAAGGGGTCATATGATGTGGTTTCTTGTTTCCTTTGTCTTTGGAGCATTAGAAGCTGTTTCTGCATAAGATTTGTAAAATTGCAAAGCTTAAAACCTTAAACCCAAAGAGATATTTATTATAAAAGTTAAGACTCAGCCATGCCTTCCTAAAACAGCTTGTTCAAACACACCTCCACATGTCTATGTCACAGTGTGGGTAGATTTTCATAACACCACCCACATGTATATGCAAAGAAAGAAGGAGTAACTTTTTATACCGGCTGTAGTATTGTTGCAGTCACTGCCATGTTGTGGAGATGATGTGTGTTTCATTGGGAAAGTGAAATAATTTTGTTTGTCCTTCTAAATGAGGACACAACTGTAAATCAAGTTATATTTACAATACTGTTTCGGAACAGTACAATGCAAATATTCGAGTGGGTCCTGTGCATTTTACAGAGGACTGTTTCCTGAACCTGGTAGAGTAGCCTACAATGGCAGCTGTACACAAAGGGTTAAGGCTATAAAGTGGGTCAATTCCAACGTTGCAAGGACAGTCTGGCACTTCTGACGGCCTGTAAGTACATTTTCATATTTAAAGAATTTGCTACTGACTATTCAAACGCAAGTTTTGAGCAGTGTAGAGTAGTGTTTGTTGTTTGGCGTTTCTACAATCACAAATGCGGACATGGTGCTATGTTACGCGATGCAACACAACACATAAAAAATCATTATAATCAGTACCACAACTACTATCAGTAGTTATGTACCATGCAACAAATGTCTCGTTTATAAAGGTTTTTTTTGTTTGTTTGTTTGTTTTTGTCTTGTCATGCCGGAAAACAGCATCACAACATGGTAAGGGGCATAACATTTCCATCACACGCTTGAGGTATTCAGCAAATCACAATGCACAGCTGGCCAATCAGAAAACACCTCACTTTTCAGAACGATGAGCTTTGTGAAAATCAAAGCGTTTCAAAAAGGCACAGCAGAGAGGAGCAACAATGTAGTGTGTGGAAAATCATGTGTTTTTTGAACCTCAAATCGTATAAACACATTCCATTACACCAAATACACAAAATATTTTATTTCTAGCAACATTATATGACCGCTTTAACCATTTTAATTATCAAGTGTCTTTAAAAGGCGACTTTCAATAGCTTACAGTAAATTGACTGATACACTAAGTGTGACCCTACATGCTGTTCGGAGAATAAAAGAAATATCAGCTTGAAGTTTGTTCCTCTGTTACATGGCTTTGGTCTTCAGTAGATGAAACTGTGAAACGCACACACACACACACATTGTAAATATTGGTATATAACAAACGAAAAAAAAACAGAGAGTAAATGCATGTCTGTCAGTGAATGTGAATGATTTGTGGAAAAGACACTTGAAAATAGAGAGAGAGAGAGGGAGGGAGAGAAGGTTCATACAGAAGTTTTACCTCTCGCTCTGTAGCATTTGAACAGCAGCACGACTGTAGACAGCAGATACGGTAAAGCTACCAGAAGAAAAATGAGGATGTTGAAGACTGAAATCTGACCTGAACATGACACTGAAAAACAGAAACACAAGCACATTATTGAGCAACATTACAGAGCCCCTAAATACTTTCAAATATTTTTGTTAGTAAACTCAAAAACACTGAAATATATAATTTAATCTATAATGTCCTTTTAGCTCTGTATTAAGGGAATAGTTTATCCCATGAAAATCTAAACTAAACTAAACTAAACTAAAATAAAACAGGTCTTCATTTGTGTTCCAACGTAGAAAATACAGGATTGGTATAACATGAGAGTAAGTGAATTTTATTCTAATCTTGTAGTTAATGTCCCTTTCACTCTCACCTCTGACTGAGATCCAGCTGTGGAGTGACTGTCCTTTCTCTGTTTTACAGTAGTAGAAACCCTCATGTGACTTTGAGACAGTAGTGATGCTCATCTCTCCTGTCGTCTGATTCTGGATGAGTGACCCGTCTTTATAGAAATCAGCTGTGAGGATCGGGGAGTTTGTAGATCGATGTAAACAGTGTAGAGTCAGAGTATCTCCCTCAATCACAGGATCAACAGAACTCACCAGAATCACATCACCATCTACACAACACAAGAAACACATGCATGTAGGAAGATTTCTATTATTATTGATTGTATACATTGATATTTAGTAAAGAATAAGTATAGAACATAATCACAGAACAATTCACAACTGTTTATAATTACAGCAGGCCATGTCATTCTATAATACTTAAACACAACTAAATTCTTAAATATACTGTCACATTTTATTTTGTCCAAAACAGATTATTTATTATATTTTATGTAGTTTTAAGTGTCATGTGACTCACCATGTACAGTGATGTTGAGAGGATGACGTTTCTCTCCAGATTCAGACTGACACCAGTAAACTCCAGTGTCAGATGTGCTGAGAGAGACGATTCGACATGTAGATCCTGTTTGTTTTGAACAATCTTCAGTGTTTCTGTCTGTGTATCTCGTCACTGTCCATCCAGCAGAGTTACTCTGATCCTCACAGCTCAGAGAGAGAGAGTCAGATGAGAAGTGTTGACTTCTGCTGGGACTGACCACCAGAGACACTGAAGGACAAACACCTGAGAAGAAAAAAAATACTATAATTGAAAACTGACAGCAAACATGTGTTTTGGTGATGAAATCATCTGTAACAAGTAAGGAAATGCAATTAAAATGAAATTTAGCACTAAGCACTAAAGTTTGAAAAAATCGGGGCCTTATTATGCATATATTAATAGTGTGTATTTGATAGTGCTAGAAATGGAGGGAAATGAGAGCAGGTTTTCAAAAGCATTTGCTCCAAATGGTTTTGCCTCCCTGTAATGCATCACAAGTACGGATGAACACAAGCATAAATCATGTCACACAGACTCACCAGTGATCCACAGTGGCTGTGTGTTACTGTTGTTTGTGTAATAGGCCGGTCGTCCTCTCTCTGCTCTGCACGTATAAACTCCTGTGTGCTGTAGAGCAGCAGGACTGAGAGTGTAAGAGCCTCCAGCTCCTCTGCTGCTGTCTGACAGATGATCATCATCTCTGAACCAGCTGAACGTCCAGCCTGTAGAGGAGCCTGTAACCTCACAGATCAGAGTCACTGAGTCTCCTTCAGTCAGCCATGGCTGTGGAGACACTCGCACTGCTGCCTGAGCTTCAGCTGAACAAAATAGTATAAGATGTATAACATACTTAAACAGTGATAATCGCTACTGATGTTCATCTGCTCAGATGCAGGACCATAAAGACTAAAAATGAATTGCTTCGATCCTTTATAAGAACAGATGTGGCTCTTACAGAGGAGTATATGAAAAGTGTTGAGACACAATTATTGATGTTAAATGTGATGAATATAATCAGTATATGAACACATATTAAATATTAATATAAACCACATCGCTATCGTGTTGTGATCAGTTTTCCTTGACTGCTGAATTTAATTTGCAATGTAACAAGGTCATGTGAAAATGTAGCTACTACAGTTTAAATTTACTGTTGCATAACGTGATCTGTTTCACATACTATTAATAGGTAGTAGACAAAACAGAGTTTACACCGAGTTTATTTAGCAAGATAGTAAACCACAGTCTATCAACAAGATTTGTTATCATAGTAGAGAGAGTTCAGGAGGACAATGATATTCAACTCACCTGTCACAGTGAAAGAAACAGCAGAGCTTAAATGTGATGATTTTGGTCTTCTATCTCTCTGTCCTCTACACCAGTACTGATCCTGATCAGACTCAGTAGCTCCTCTGATAGTGAGAGTGTCTCTGTTTACAGAGTAATGATCAGATGTCTGTAACACTACATTGTCTATGCCCTTATACCACTCATATCTCCAGTCATATGTCCAGCTTTTTCTCCGGTTAAATCTCCAGTCATCTGTCAGGCCATTTCTCTGTCTCCAATTACGGTGAGACTCAAGCACACACGTCAGATCGACTGTCTCTCCAGTGAATACAGGACAGTCTGGTGTCACAGTCAGTGTAGATGTGGGTAAATCTGTAAAGAAGGAGACTTTTTCACTGAACTAGTCAGAAACATGATCTGATCATTCAAGTATTTGAGTAACACTGCTGTTAAAGAAGAGAACGGTGGAAAGAAGAGTGATGGTGTCATAGTGTGTGTATTTATTTATGTATTTACTTACACTGAGAACTGTAAATATGACCTTTTATTTCCACTAGTAAAGGAATTAATAGATAACCTGTTTCTTAGCTTTTTTATTTTTTTTTTTTTGTTTGTTTGTTTTTTGTTTTTTTTTTGCTTACATATGATGTTAAATATGATTAAGAAACAAAATAACTAAAATGCTTTAAGTGTAACTACTATAATGATAAATAAACACAGAGAAACATTACACTTTTTACAGCTTTATTTTATTCTTGCTGTGAAACAACTGGACAGTCTGAACTTTCTGTGACTGAGTGTTATATTGCTGCCTTGAGTTCACCTGTTTTGTGTTAAAGGACTCTTGTTTCTCTGTTCTTGTAGTTCCTGTTTGCTTTGTGCCTTGATTGTTGGTTGTGGATAGAGAGTATACAGCTCCGAACAGAAGCTAACAATGAAATTGAATTTTCTACCTATTAGAATGTGTTTTTTTTTAACATCTACACCTACCGCAACCTTAAACCTAGCCCTTACTATAATACAAAAACAGTATTATTCTTGTACAAGGTGACATAAACTACACTAGATTGATGTGTGCATGCCCAGTAGCCACAGTGGTCTTCCTTCTAGCCTTTACCTTGATTGTTACCACAGTCACTCTTGTTTTTGTTTTGTTTTTCTTCCCTTCTCCCCATAGTGATTAATCAGCCTATTTAAGTGTATTTAAACCCCAGTCTTTTCACTTGTTCTTTGTCTGTTGTTGTCGTTTATGAATATCTTGTCTGTGTTGTGTTCAGTTGTAACGCCAAGCCAGCAGAGCGAGCCCTCACCCCAGTTCTGCTTGCATGCTCCCTCTGCTGCTTCTATTGTTACTTCCTGTTTGTCACTATTTAAGGACTCACCATGTGCTCACTTCTTTGCGAAGTATTGCCAGTTCACCTGCCTTACCGAGCGTTTGTTATATTTCTCTGTTGGATTACCTGTTGCTATCTTGCTTTGTTTATGGACTACTGAGTTTACGGATTACCCCTATTGGATTGTTTGCTGTTTCTGGACTGACTTTACGGTATTTGACCCACTGCCTGCTTTATCTCTCTGCTGCCTGGATTACGTTTATGTGTTGTACGTTTTGGACTGCCTTTCCGGTTATTGACCCTCTGCCTGTTTCATCGTGTATGTTTGCTGTTGTTTATAATAAACTTCTGCAATTGGATTCTACACCGCCTCAGCGTCCTCACGTTACAGAATACTTCGCCACCCCCGAATCCAGCGGAAGTTACGACATACACAACCAAAATCATGAACCCAGCCGTATCTCGTCTCATCTGCCTTCGTCAAGGCGACCGGGCCATAGAGGAATATGTTGAGGAATTTTGTGGACTATGTCACCTGGTTGGCTTTAATGATGTGGCTCTAAAAGACTTTTTTCGTTTTGGGTTGAACGAGCCCCTTAGTTCAAGTCTGCCAGGGGGGAAAATTTGTTG